>CAWUFW010020413.1:0-152183 GCA_963921515.1 Calotriton arnoldi | reverse complement strand
GCATCCAGGCCCCCTGAGTAGGGGTGGTGGTAGTGGTAGGCATCCAGGCCCCCTGAGTAGGGGTGGTGGTAGTGGTAGGCATCCATCCCCTATGAGTGGGGAGGGTAGTAGTGGCAGGCATCCAGGCCCCCATGAGTAGGGGTGGTGGTAGTGGTAGGCATCCATCCCCCTATGAGTGGGGATGGTAGTAGTGACAGGCATCCAGGCCCCCATGAGTAGGGGTGGTGGTAGTGGTAGGTATCCATCCCCCTATGAGTGGGGATGGTAGTAGTGGCAGGCATCCATCCCCCTATGAGTGGGGAGGCTAGTAGTGACAGGCATCCAGGCCCCCTTGAGTAGGGGTGGTGGTAGTGGTAGGCATCCATCCCCCTATGAGTGGGGATGTTAGTAGTGACAGGCATCCAGGCCCCCGAGTAGGGGTGGTGGTAGTGGTAGGCATCCATCCCCCTATGAGTGGGGATGGTAGTAGTGACAGGCATCCAGGCCCCCATGAGTAGGGGTGGTGGTAGTGGTAGGCATCCATCCCCATATGAGTGGGGATGGTAGTAATGGCAGGCATCCATCCCCCTATTAGTGGGGAGGCTAGTAGTGACAGGCATCCAGGCCCCCTTGAGTAGGGGTGGTGGTAGTGGTAGGCATCCATCCCCCTATGAGTGGGGATGTTAGTAGTGACAGGCATCCAGGCCCCCCTGAGTAGGGGTGGTGGTAGTGGTAGGCATCCATCCCCCTATGAGTGGGGATGGTAGTAGTGACAGGCATCCAGGCCCCCATGAGTAGGGGTGGTGGTAGTGGTAGGCATCCATCCCCTATGAGTGGGGATGGTAGTAGTGACAGGCATCCAGGCCCCCTGAGTAGGGGTGGTGATAGTGGTAGACATCCATCCCCCTATGGGTGTGTATGGCATTGGTGATAGCCATCCCGCCCCTATGGTTCTGCTGTTGCTAGTGTACGTCATTTGTGCATCCCTATGTGTGTGTGACATATTTCGGCTACGTGTCGTTTGTTTGTGTTGTGGGTGTTTGACTTACCGTCTGCGCCGTACGCGTCCGTACCGGTCCCGGTAATAGATGTAGAGTATTGGTAGGACCTGCGCGATGGGATTCATGGTTGGGTTGTCTCGTTCGGGTTTCTCGTGGCTTCGACTCGTACTCGTCTCTGGCTTGTCCGTCTCGTCGCCGTGGATCGTCTTGTGGCGCGAATCGGAGCTTATGTACAGCTCTCCCGGATGCTCAAACGTGCCCGGACGTAGCAACGGGTTCGGCGCGTACGGAAGGCGCATCGTACTAGTCCGGCCGGAAGGTGCTGTGTATTTGCTTCCGTGCGACTCGAATCGGCGTTTACGGATCCGGCTCGGGCGGGGAACAGGAGCTGAAATGGGTAAGTACGGCTCGCTCGGAATCTGGGCTGTTGTGCGCATCGTACTTGTTCGAATCGGTCGGGAAACCCGCGTTCGGCTTGTATTTTTTCCGGACGAATACTGTTAGGTGCGCTTCCAGCCGAGATCGGAATCGACCCCTAAGTGTCCAGCACCTACCCTAAGTAAATACTGACTGGAGTGGGAATAGTAAATTAATTAAGTTTAGTGTCCAGCACCTACCCCAATTAAATAATCATTGGAGTAGGAATAGTAATTAAATTAAGTTTAGTGACCAGCACCTACCCCAATTAAATACTGACTGGAGTAGGAATAGTAATTTAATTAAGTTTAGTGTCCAGCACCTACCCCTATTAAATACTGACTGGAGTGGGAATAGTAAATTAATTAAGTTTAGTGACCAGCACCTATCCCAATTAAATAGTGACTGGAGTGGGAATAGTAAATTAAATAGGTTTAATGTCCAGCACCTACCCTAATTAGATACTGACTGGAGTGGGAATAGTAAATTAATTAAGTTTAGTGTCCAGCACCTACCCCAATTAAATACTGACTGGAGTAGGAATAGTAATTAAATTAAGTTTAGTGTCCAGCACCTACTTCTATTAAATACTGACTGGAGTGGGAATAGTAAATGAATTAAGTTTAGTGACCAGCACCTACCCCAATTAAATACTGACTGGAGTAGGAATAGTAATTAAATTAAGTTTAGTGTCCAGCACCTACTTCTATTAAATACTGACTGGAGTGGGAATAGTAAATGAATTAAGTTTAGTGACCAGCACCTACCCCAATTAAATACTGACTGGAGTAGGAATAGTAATTTAATTAAGTTTAGTGTCCAGCACCTACCCCTATTAAATACTGACTGGAGTGGGAATAGTAAATTAATTATGTTTAGTGGCCAGCACCTACCCCAATTAAATACTGACTGGAGTAGGAATAGTAAATTAAGTTTAGTATCCAGCACCTACCCCAATTAAATACTGACTGGAGTGGGAATAGTAAATTAATTAAGTTTAGTGTCCGGCACCAACCCCTATTAAATACTGACTGGAGTAGGAATAGTAATTAAATTAAGTTTAGTGTCCAGCACCTACCACAATTAAATACTCACTGGAGTGGGAATAGTACAATAAGTAATTTTAATGTTAATTAAGAATTGGATATTTATGTTGAGTGGAGTAGTAAGAATAATTTAGGTTAGTGGTTTTTAAAATATAGGAAAATATTATTATTATAGTTAAAAATAGTATAAACACATTATTTATATTTAAAAAAACCATGATATATCTTTTTAATTAAAATATTTGCATTTTATAACAAACAATTTAATAAAATATATTTAATAAAAAATAAATGTAATAGCAATGAAAAGGTAGGCGAAAAATTACAATTTTTATTTTTATTAGTAATTTTTATTAATTTCAAAAATAAAATGTAAGGTAAATGCAAAGTGTATTTTTTATTACAAATTGGGGAAAAAACAACAATACATATATATACAGGAGAGTACATTTATTACAGAAAATAATACAGTTTACCAATATGTATATTTTAACATGTAAAAATATAAACAAATATTTTTACAAATATAAATAATTGTACTTCACATTTGTTTATATATTACAAATATAACATGATGGTTTTGCATATTTTTTCATGCATATTTTAGATATTAATATATATTTTTAACAATTGGTAATTATTGTTTTTACATATGTTGGTAAGTATTTATTAACATTATCTTGTAAATATTTGTACTATATATTTGAGAGAAAAAACATAGTTTAATTTTTAAATACAAACATAATACATTTTAATTATTATTAATATTAAAATATTCATATTAATAATTATTACATTTATTAAGAGTTGTACAATTTATTGACAAAGTAGATATATTTTGAAGAAAAAACATTATTATACATTTTCAGTAATTGTTCTTTGACATATATACATTTTCCTAATTATATTAAATATTATTAATTCATAATATTTATTATAATTTTACATAATATAAAAAACTGATAATACATATAAATAAATCAAATACATTTTGTAGTATTTTATTAAAATATATAACAGTAATTTTAATACCATTTTATAATATTAAAAAAAAATAAGACATTTATTTAATAAGTTTACAGTTGTCATTTTTGTTTGGGGCTTTAATTTAGTAACCGCTCGCTGTTGTTTTGGGTCATTTGGGAAGGAAGAAGCTCGCGGTTGGGAGCTGCTTCACGTCGAAGAAGGTAAGAGTAATTTTCTTACATATTAGACTATTTTTAGTGTATTTTAAAGGTAGTAAGGTTGTAGTTAGTGTGCGTCGAGTTATGTTTAACAAGTTATGGTGAGTTTAGTGTTTTATTTATGTATTAATGATTAACGTTGTGTTCCGTATTTGCGGCCTAGTTAGATTTTTTACAGTTAAGTAGTTTTTAGGTTAGTATTGTGTGTATAATGTATGTAATAATGTTATTAAGTGTATTATGTGTTTATTTGTGTGGGTGGGAATGTTTGTTTTTATTTCTAGGTTTTACGAAAAAGAAGTTTGAAATTAAGGAACATTGCGATTTTATTTTTTAAGGAAGTGTGTATTAGTTAAATTAACTAATAATTAGTTAACATGTCCTTAATTTTTCGGATTTCACGGAGCGGTTCTTATTTTAAACTATTTTTCTGGTTTTTTATGGCTACTTGATTGTCGAGTTATATAATGGAGGATTAATTTTTGATACAGTTGTATTTTTACATTTTTTGTGGGTTACTTTTTAATATCTATGGATTATGTACTACCTGGATTACTTTAGAAGATGTGGTATTTTTCGATTACAACTACGTGAATGATAAGTGTTTTTAAACTTTTTAATTGTTGGAGGGAAATGATTTTAATTTAATTGCATTTGCTGTTTATTTGCTTTAATGTTTAATTAATTTGTCTATATATGTAAATATTAATTTATAAAATATATTAGACAAATTAATTAATTTTATTATGAAAAAATGCACTGTTTTTATTCTAATAATTTTATTGTTTAGAATAGTATATTTACATTGTTTGTATGTTTTAGAGTAGGCTTTTGGCTATCATATTTAAGTATTCTAGGCCTCTTGTGGAAGGGTATAGCTGAACTTGCTGTTGAAGATACTGATACATTTGATTAGTTTGTCTTGAAAGTTTTGGCTTTAGTTAGGTGACAGATTGTTGCATTCTGAGTTCTTGGAAGCTTTGTTCTTTTTGTATGGCAAGTAATAGTTTATGTAGGGTAGGACTGCTTCGTCCTGTAGAAGATAGGAAGGCATTATGCCAACCTTCAACTGCGTTATTGGTTTTAGCTTCTTGGTTAAGTGTAGTTAGGTACACGTTCCACCAAGGAATTTGAAATTTGGGTTGTCTCCTATGGCCTGATCTATGTAATCTCCCCACCCAGGTATCCTCAAAATAGTCTAGGAGGGGAGATAATTTCTGTTCATTTTGTTGGTAAAAAGGACTTTCAATTAATATGTTATAATGCTCAGCCACATCTGTTACTGGCACATAGGCCAGGGCAATTCGATTTTTAATTTGGTATGCAAAGGTAATATTTGTTGCATATTCTACACTAAGAGGGTCATTACGATGTCGGGAGGACAAAGTCCGCCCGCCACCGTAACGGTGAATGGGACCGTCTGCCATAGGAGCGGCGGTCCCGCCGTGAGTATTAGGATGCCACCGCCACAGTGGCATCCCCTATTCCCAACATTGTGGCGGGCGGTGTTCAGAGCACCGCCCGCCACAATGCTGGGAATGCAGGTTGGGCATTCACATGCACAAGGTGACAGGCACCGCGCGGTGCCTGCCACCTTGTCCATGCCAATGCAGGGGGGTACCATAGGTACCCCCCATGTGCACCCCCCACACCGCCAACATCCTGGGGGCCCGCTACGGGCCCCCAACAGCGAAAACCGTATGCCTTTCCATGTCGGCAACGCCGCCATGGAAAGGCTGCTCTCCGCGATCATCATAATATGGACGGCGGTGTCTTGCAGACACCGCCGCCATATAATGTATGTTTTCCGCCCGGTCGACGAGTCGACCGGCGGAAAAGCGGCGAACGGTCTTTCCGTCCGCCGCGGACCCCCCAACCATCATAATATGGCGGGGGAAATGGCATGCGGGCGGTGTGAAATGGCGGGCGGATCGCCACCGCCATACGGGCAGTGGCGATCCGCCCGTCATCGTAATGACCCCCTAAGTGAAGATTTTTGTAGATGTCTCCATAAACATTGATTAAAATGGAAGTAACATCCTTGTATTGATGCGTGGGGATACAATTTAAGGATAGAATTTATCATAGCTTGCTCAAAGTCTATGATTATTCTTTGAGGAAATAAATCGTTTGTTTCTTGCTTTATTTTACCTAATATTTCAGCATATGTTGTATTCTGTTTATTTGGTAATAAGGCATAAATAAAGGGGATGCAACTGTTATGATATTGGCCATGGATACTGTAAAGTTGGTAGAATGGTTTGGGACATATTGTAAAGGTACCATCCATCATCCATGTTTGGCATTGTTGAAGTTTAGTTATATTGTTTGCTGTAGCAAACATAATAATTCTTTTTCTTTGTTTTTATTATCGTAGAAAATAAAGGGTTTGTCACTGTGTGTTATAGCTAGCTCGGGGGGAATTATTACGTCTTCGAAACTTTTAGGAGAAGGTATTGTGGTTGTTGTTGATTTTTTAGTTCTTGCTATGGTTCTTTTCATTGAAGCAATGGATGGTAATTGACCGGTTGCTTCTATGGGTACTTTAGGCAAAATTTCTTTAAGTATAACACTTGTAGGAGTTTGTGAGTGAGTACTTAATTCTTTTATATTATCAAGGATTCCTCTAACTTCTATTTCAGAAACATTAGGCGGATGGTTATGTTCCCTAGTATTTAAAACAGTTGTTTCCCTGGTAGTAGCACGACCATAACATTTATTAGAGTAATATTTTGAACATTTCCAATTCACTTTAAGGCCAGTTTGTTTCTCCTGGGTGTAGACGTACCCCATGTAACACAATAAGAATTTCCCTTTCTGAGATGTTATAAATTGGGCGCCTTCAGTCATTGTGATGTGGAAAATTCTATAAAAAATGCATATGAATATATATGAAAAAGCATAATATACATGTTTATATGGTAAAAAAAGACGCATTTTTTTATATACTTACAAAGTGTGATTTAGTTGTCTTTCAATGGAGATGTTCTTTTTAATAAATGCTGTTTGGTCGTTTGTTTCTGTGAAAGGAAAATAAAGCATATTTTATTTGTTGTTTTACAATTGTACATGGGGTGGTATTTGGGTTTAGGATAGATTAGGGGTTTAGTTGCATTTTTGTGAGATTTTAGAAAGGCTTTTTAAAGTATACTTACTAGGCCTGGGCGGTAAATTCCGTTCCGCTCGCGGAATTTGGGTAATTTCGCGTTCCGCGGAGAACGCGGAATTACCAAAAATTCCGCGATACGCGGCTTCGCGGAATTTTTTGCTTGTTCGCGCTTTCAAAATGCTTGTTCGCGAGATATTTCTCCCCGAGCACGCAAACAGCGTTTGCGAACAGGAAAAAAGCATCGCGAACGGGCGGAACAAGCAATTTCGCGTGTTCGCGGAACTTTTGCGTGCTCGTGGAGATTTTTTACCGTTTCGCGGAGCTTTGCGTAGCGCGACTACACAAATTCCGCCCACCCCTAATACTTACTTTGTTAGTTAGATGTTTTTGCGAGGTAAATTCTTTTTTCTCGTTCTTTGGAGTAATATCTGTAGTGGAAACATAAATAGATAAAATATATAAGTTAGTAATTTTAGTTAGCAATTAAAAACTCTGTTACATTTTAATTTAACAGTTTATTTAGAAATGGTAATTTACTTACTTTTTGGAAAGTGTAGTAGGCCTGAATTTGATGCAGTCTTTGCTTGTGGTGAAAATCCGGCAGAGTTTCGCATTCCTTAATTCTTTTGGCTTAAGGTGTAAAATAAGAATCATTTATCTTTGCTTATAGAGTGTATTTTTAATTATTTGTTTAATTTCATTGGTTTATTTCGATTTTCTGTATTTCTATTGGTTAATTTTTATTGTGTTTCTTGGTTTGTTAATTGTTTTCCTTATATGGAAAACGCTACTTAAGAGTCATTTTTTTTTTGGGTGAGGAAGGAGTTGTTGAATTAATTATATTTTAATCAAATATATGTGAGATGTATTAAAATGTATTTATATGTTGCAAGTACATATTTTAAATTGTTATTATAAGTGTGTTTATTATATTATTATTTATTTATGTTGTAATAATTTTGAAAGTTATGTTTTTGGTTTAATTTAATTTGATATGTATGTTTATGTATTTAACTGTATTTATGGTGTTTAAATTTATAGTTTTAATGTATTATTGAGTTGTCGATATATTCTAAAAAACGATAATATTGATGTCTATATTTTTGTAGTCGATATTTTTGACATGTTCTATATTTATTTAGAAACGTCGATATTGTGAATAGCGATATTTATGTGTGCGATATTTGTGTTGTCGATATTGTAACATGACGATATTGTGGTATAGATATTTGTGTATTTTTTTAATTAAGTATACAACATCGATATTTTTGTGAACGATATTTTTGTGTCGAAAGATTTGTAGTTCGATAATGTGTCTTTCGATATTATGTCAGTGATTCTCCTGAGCTGAAAGTCCAATCCAGTGGAGTGGGTCTAAACCTCTGTTGTCTCCTTCCAGTTGCCTGAGTATGAGGTCTATCATAATGTTCATCCGTAACATATGGGTAGGTTTTTTCATGGCTGAACTTTTTTGTACATCCTTCTTGAATTTGGTCAGTTTGGATTGTGTAAGGTACTCCTTGTACTGGGTGTCGTCATTGTTGATCTCTTCCAATTTCTTTTTATATATAGAGATGTTTACTGTGGTTTTTAGTTTACTCTCACATGATTGTATTTCTATGAGTAGTAAATCAGCCAGTTTTCTTGCTGTGTTGATGATTAGTACCAGCCAATCCTTCGTGCATTTCCATGCAATATGCGACCAGTTCTTTCTGAACTCTTTGTTGTTTCAAAAGATGCGTAGTTCATTTGTGACTATTAGTTCTCTGGGGGCTGTATTTTTCCGTAAATATTCCGTCATAAATGCACCGTGAAGGGCCGTGCAGATTTGTTCCTTTTTATTTGCGGAAAGAGCCTCCCATTCATCAGAATTTTTTAACGTCTGTGTGACCACTGTATCTGCTAGTAAAGAGGGTGCCTTCAGAATTTCAGCTATTGTGGCCTCTACAAATGCAAGTTCATTATTTACCTCCATAATGACTACAGGGTATAAAAACAGTCTCGCCTTTTTAGAGACCGTTTGAGAAGGGTGGATTATTGGAACCCTCAATTAGAGGGCCCCAGAAAAACGGCTTACTTTACCAAATGTGATATTACCCCTAAGTTTGTTCCCATAGCCATCACCTGTACAACACAATATCAACACGCAACACCCTGGAGCTTTCCAGGGGAAGGTAAGCATGTGAGCTGATCTCACTAAACTTATGAAATTCATTGTATTATGTGTTTCACGTTTGCAGTGACACATGTTTAACATTCACATGCAAAATTCTGATATATGCATGGTGTGTTTGTTTCTTCTATGTGACCGGGCATCATTCTGACAAAATCTTACATTTGTTTTACAGGTTTAAGGAATACCGTTAATCTAGAGGATGACACAGGTCACCCTACACAGAGGTAACATCTGACCAGATTTTGTACGATAGCAGCCCTAGTTTTTTCGTCCTGATGAACTCGACAGACCCTTTGGGCCATTATGGCAGAAACATGTTGACGATCATGGTGGTGATGGGGTACTAGTTAGCTTTTAATACCAAGTAAATACCCAGCGAATAAATGTATTTCAGTATTTACATTGGTTTTTAAGAATCACTTCTCTCACGGGCCCCCACTTAGATCTTAGAAGTACCTCCCTGTCTCCAGGTGTAGGCCCGCTCTCTACCAAACGCGGTTTCTAGAGAGCGAGGACTGCCAATGATGAAGCATGACAGCTGGTGGTGTGTGAGGACAGTCCTTTACATTTTTTGAGATGCCCAGTCCATACTAATTAGTGCTTGGTTCTTGTCAGTTTTCGGTCACTAGTCTCAAACGACTATTCACTCAGGGTAGCTTCTTTGCATGTACATTATAGGTTGGAGGCCAGCTGACCCTGAATACCCCGTAGCCTCTAGTTCCCTTCCCTGGAAATCTCCAGCGTGTTGTGTGTTGATATAGCTATTCGGGAACCACAGCGGGGCTGGTCGTTTTTCAAGGGGCATCTCTAAGATGCCCTCTGAGTGTATTTTACATTAAAACCCACACTGGCATAAGTGTGAGTTTAATATACTGAGACGTTTGCTACCAAACTTCCCAGTTTTCAGTAAAGCCATTAAGGAGCTGTGGAATTCGTAATGACCAGCTCCCGGACCACATACTGCTTATGGATTTACTGCACTTACAATGTCTAAGAATGGACTTAGACAATGTAGAGGTACAGGGCTCATGCAACTCTACCCTCACCTGTGGTCTAATGCACCTTGCTAGAGGGTGTGGCTTACCTAGGCCACATACAGCAGATTGCAGGCATGGCACAGAGGGATGTGTGCCATGTTGTATCTTCACTCTTCTCTGCACCAAAACACGCAGCCTGCAATGGCAGTGTGTGGGTGTTAAGGTACAGGGCCTCTAAGGGTGGCACAATAGGTGCTGGAGCCCTTAGAGGCCTTCCCTGGTCACAGCTCCCTTGGTACCCATGGTACCTTTAACAAGGGGCTTACCTGTGGCCAGAGATGTGCCAATTGTGGGTACAAAGATACAGCTTTAAGAAAGAACACAAGCCCTATGAACCTGATTGGCAGGGACCCAGGGCACACCAAGTCAAAGTGCATCCAGTGTCAGGCAAAAAGTGTGTGTGGGGGGGGTAACCATGCAAAAAGGGGCACTTTCCTTCACACGTCCACGCAAAACTTGGGCAGTCTGCGCAGGATAGTGGCTGGGAGATGGCTGACACAGTTGCTAACTCCTTCCATTGCCTCTAAAGGGGCGAAAGCTAGACTGGCCACGAGGTGAGTCCACTTTCTCACCAAAAAGACCAGTCCAGTCAAAGGGCATGTCCAAAAGGTTAGTCTGGATATCACCTGAGAAGCCAGATGTTCTCAGCCAGGTGTGGCACGGTAAGGTCACCATTGATGAAACCGCTCTACCCAGTGAGTGAGAGTAAGCCACACCTAATGGTGAACTTTGCTGCCTCTCTCCCGTCTTTCACTGCCTGGGAGAGGACAGCCCGGGCCTCCTTCGGGACCTGTGACAGCACTTGCGCAACTGTTTCCATAAGGATGTGTGAGAAACGGCCCAATAAGCATGCGGTTTTCACTGACTGCAATGCCAGGCTGGTGGAAGAAAACATCTTCTTCCCAAGTGCATCCAGCCTCTTGGATTCCCTGTCCGGAGGAGAGGAAGGGAATGCACCATGGGACGTTGAAGCCTGAACTACCAAGCTCTCAGGGGTGGGGCGTTGGCTGAGGAAATCTGGATCACCCAGTGCAGGGCGATGGAGGCGGCTATTGTCCTGTTTGAAGGAGTCCCTGTGCTAGGCCTGGACCATGTACTTAGAAGGACATCTGTCAGTGCTTCATTAAAGGGCAAAAGGGGTTAGGACGAGGAAGCCCCAGGCTGAAGCACTTCAGTCAAGAGATTAGTCTTGACCTGCACCTAGGGTAGCTCCAGGTCAAGGACCTCCAATGCCCTCCTCACCACCATGGCGTAAGATGCCCCCTCCTCCGTAGCCACACTAGGTGGAGAGAGTATGCCAGTTTCTTGAGATGTGTCCAGTCCACTGGCTTTTCCAAGGTCCTCATACCAGTCCAATTGTTCATAAGGTACCAACTGGTGTTTTAAAGGGTCCAGGGACCCCTCCCAATCCTCATCTATGCCTGAAATCTCTTCAGAATGGACTTGCAACAACGTAGAAACTCTGGGCTGCATCAACACTGGAACTCGACATCGACTGACATCGATCCGACTTCGAGTCCACAGGTATCAGAATGGGGCTGGTGCCACCGGTGGGCGGCGTTAGAGGCATCGACTTCGGGTCCGGCGCCGGGGAAGGTCGTGTTGGCATGACCGGTGCCGACCCGAATCCTGAACCAGATCCATGACACCCCACCGGCGCCGGAGCCATCAGCGTGGAACCAGGTGGGACCTCTCCCGACCTGCGGGGCCCGAAGGTGTACCGGAGGGGTCAGCCCACTCAAATACGCGGCGCATGGCCTCATAGAATTCTTTCACTTGAGCGGAGGTCACTCTGGCTCTCAGAAATGGGAAGAGGCGAGGAGTCAAACCTGGCTCTGGCTCCGCAGAACAGTACCTAGAGCGCCTATTCTCCTTACCTGTCTCGTTGCCGGACGACAGACGAGGTGAAGTTGAAGTCCCTTTGGATTTCTACTTCTTCTTTTGACTCTTTCCCGAGTGTCCCGAGGACCTTGAGTGCGAAGAAGAGGACTTGGGGCTCCTGGAGCTGTCCTGCGAACTTCTCTTCCTCTATCGGGACAGGGATCTCTGAGGAGTCACACTCAACGGTGTTGACTGCCGGGCCGCAAGGAGCTTCATGGATCGCTCCTGCAAGGCCTTCGGCGCAATGGCAAACAATCCAAGCATGACTTCAAGTCATGGTCGCGCTTGAGACACCACAAGCAGACAAGATGGGGGTTGGTTACCGACATGGCGCAGTGACAGGCAGCACACGGCTTGAACCCTGTACGTCTAGAGGTCATCCCTCGACACACCAGAAAAAGTCTCTCAGCAAAATGTTGAAAAAAGTCTGTCAAAAAGGGCCAGAGGGGTAGCTCTTCTATGGATCAGCGCTTAACTGGCACGGAAAGAAAAGAACTAACTTCCGAGCACCTCGGTGGCGCCTATATAGGGGACAGAGATGTCACAAACAGCACCAGCAACATCGTGCGGAGCCGAACAGAGCCACTCGACAGTGCGCAAGGATACTGCTCAAGCAAGTTTCTGGATCCAGTCTGGCGCAAGGGACTTTAAAGGTAAGGAATCTGCAACTAGAAGTCTCCACCAGATTGACCCATGCAATGTGCGGCAGGTTCTTGCCATCCTAAGTGCCACAGAGTGGACATAGGTCTATTCCAGGAACTACACTTCACCGAACACATCGAATGAAACCTAAGAGCGGGATGGACTGGTAAAGTGTGTATAGCCACATACGCCAAAGGGGTAATGGTGATAATTTGGAAGGGAATGCAGTAGCGCACAGTACACTCCATATGCAAGAGAGAGGGCAGGTTTGTCATTCTGCATGGAATTCTGAGGGTCAGGGGTCACCACTGTGTGGGTCTATGGCCACAATTTGGACTACCCAGAGCTGTTGCTCAATATATGGCACATGATCTTGGGCTTTGGTCCATCCTCGATCACACGGGGAGGCAAATTCAATGTGATCTTTGACCCGCGCATGGACAAATCCCACTCAGTCAGACGCCTGTATCCACGAGCAGCGCAACAGCTCCAGATCCTTATGGAGGATATGTAGGAAAGTGGTTTCTGTTAATGTACCCCACCCACAAGTTTTGCCTGACTCTGATGCAACTTTATTGTCAGAAGTAAATTCTCTTGGAGAACACAATACACTCATCTATTCTCATACAGTAACACCTTGATGGTCATACAATCCTCTACACCAGTCTTAAAAGGGACCAACACAACAATTAATAATCATCAAATTTTAATAATAATCATATCAGATAATTCATACATATTCATAAAAATACATCAGATAAAAATACACCGTAATGAGGGAAACAACACAAGACATACACATTTGTCATCAAAAAAGGTTAATTTGTAGGAATCAACAAAAAGTGCGTAGTTTGGGAGTTTTTTCAACATACAACACTATGTTCCTCAAATTTAACGACGCGTTTCGGTGGGTAAAATATGATACAACCACCTTCTTCAGGACAACTAGAGATATATAGTCTCTCTTAATGAATTAAAAAGTATTGTTCTGCATAATTTTTTCCTGCATAAAAATATGAGATGGCTCACAAAGAAACTCAAAGTTTAGAATCCAGAAACTCATTCTGGATATTCCCGATTTAGCCAAATAATCTGGAAAGACTCGTATGTGTATTGAACAAGTTACTTACCTTCGGTAACGATATATCTGTAAGAAACATTAGTTAGTTATAGATTCCTTACCTTAGAATTACCCCCAGGCGTCAGACTGGATCCGGAAAGTTTTTTCGTTAGCAGTACCTCTGCGCGTCGGAAGGTGGCATAGGTCGGCTCCGCGACCGTCGTTGGCGTCGTGGTCACCGGGATGACGTATCGGTAGCTACTTAGACGCCGCCCTCGCGCGTTGACGTCAGTTCTGTACACGACTTTCCGCGCCAGAAACGCAGAGCCATGCAAGACACTGACCACTGGTGCACAAAACTAGGGCCCTGAAAGGATGTCCTTAACCCTAGAAATCAGTTCGCAGAACGGGGAGGATGGGTGGGGCGGTAAGGAATCTATAACTAACTAATGTTTCTTACAGATATATCGTTACCGAAGGTAAGTAACTTGTTCATCTGAAAGAAACACGTTAGTTATAGATTCCTTACCTTAGAATAGATACCCCAGCAATACCAACCCCGGAGGTGGGTCTGCGAACCAAGATCACACCAGAAAGTCCTGGAGAACAGAACGGCCAAAGAAGCTGTCTCTCCGGACTTGGCTGTCCAGGCAGTAGTGTTTCGTAAACGTGTGCAGGGATGCCCACGTAGCTGCCTGACAGATGTCGTTCAGAGGAACTCCTCTTCCCAAGGCAGTAGTGGCTGCCGTCACCCTGGTGGAATGGGCGCGCAGCCCTACTGGAGGCTCCTTTTTAGCCAGAGAATAGCATGCTTTTATACACAAAATGACCCATCAAGAAATGGCTCGCTTGTGTACGGCCTGACCTTTCTTGGCACCCACGTAGCCAACAAAGAGTTGGTCATCCACCCGGAACTGTTTTGTGCGATCCAGATAGAAAGAAAGTGCACGTTTTGGGTCCAGACAGTGGAGTTTCTCTTCCTCTTTCGAAGGATGCGGAGGCGGAAAGAAGGTGGGCAAAGTGATAGTCTGCCCGATGTGGAAGGCAGTGACAATCTTGGGCAGGAAGGATGGACGAGTCCTAAGGACAACTTTGTCCGGATGGACAGAGAGAAAAGGAGGCATAGAAGAATGCGCCTGGAGCTCACTCACTCGTCTGGCAGATGTGATGGCCACCAGGAACGCATTTTTGAGAGTCAAAAGCCGTAAGGGACAGTTGTGAAGCGGCTCAAAGGGAGCACACATTAAATAAGTTAAAACCAGGTTCAAGTCCCACTGAGGCATAACGAAGGGAATAGGAGGAAAGAGATGAGTTATGCCTTTCAAGAAACGACTTACAACTGGGGACTTGAAAAGGGAAAGCTGATCTGGAAGCCGAAGGAAGGCAGAAATTGCCGAAAGGTAGCCCTTGATAGTGCCCAGAGCAAAGCCCTGCTGGGCTAAAGAAAGAAGAAACAAGAGAACCTCAGAAAGAGGGGCAGAAAGGGGATCCACAGCCTTTGCTGTGCACCATGCCACAAATTTGTTCCACTGGCAGGCGTATACCGTCTTAGTGGAGGGACGCCTGGCTGCCAAGATCACATCACAGACTTCAGGAGGCAGGTCGAAAGACGTCAACTGCCGCCGCTCAATCTCCACGCAAGGAGGTGGAGGCTGGACAGGTTCGGGTGGAGGACTGTCCCCTGCTGCTGCGACAGAAGATCCTCCCGAAGAGGCAGTCTGATCGGAGGATCGATGGCCATGTTGAGCAGCTCGGGATACCAGACTCTTCGTGCCCAATCCGGAGCCACAAGAATGACTTGGGCCCGGTCGCGCCTGATCTTCTTCAGCACTCTGGGCACAAGTGGTATAGGCGGAAAGGCGTACAACAGACCGCAACTCCACTCGCAACGAAAAGCGTTGCCTAGCGAGTGCCGCCTCGGAAATTCCAACGCACAGAATTGCTGACATTGCGCGTTCTCGTCGGTGGCGAATAGATCTAACCAAGGCTCTCCCCACTGTTGAAAGAGACCTTGCACCACCTCCGAGTGAAGACGCCACTCGTGATCCATCATGCACCTGCGGCTGAGTTCGTCCGCCCTGGCGTTAAGAGAACCTGCCAGGTGTTGAACCACCAGGGATATGCCCTGATGTTCCAGCCATGTCCAGAGGCGGAGAGCCTCTTGACATAGGGTCCACGACCCCACCCCGCCCTGTTTGTTGCAGTACCACATGGCGGTGGTGTTGTCCGTGAACACCTGCACTACTCTTCCCCGGACAGAGGGAAGGAATGCCTTCAGTGCAAGACGAATCACCCGGAGCTGCAGAAGGTTGATGTGGAGTCCGGACTCCGCCGGAGACCAGAGGCCTCTGCTCTCCGCCTCTCCCATGTGGCAGCCCCATCCCAGAAGGGATGCGTGCGTCACCACAGTGTGGTCTGGTTGGGGAAGGGAGATGGATCTGCCATTGACCCAATCCTGATTCGTGAGCCACCACTGCAGTTGTCGTGCAGTGCCCTCGAGATCTGGACGCAATCGGACAGATTCCCCTGATGCTGCGCCCACTGGAACTTCAGGTCCCACTGCAGAGCCTGCATATGCCACCTGGCATGATCGACCAGGAGCATGCAGGAGGCCATGAGACCCAGCAGCCTCAGAGTCATTCTGACCGAAACCCGGGATAGAGGCTGAAAGATAGGAATCATAGCCTGAATATCCCGGACTCGCTGTTCGGGAGGATAGACCCGAAACCGCTTCGTGTCCAGAACCGCTCCGGTGAAGAGGAGCTTCTGAGAGGGAATCAGGTGTGACTTCGGCACATTGATGGAGAACCCCAGCGAATGCAGGAGGTCGGCCGTAGTCTGTAGGTGGGAAACGACTGCCTGGGGCGAGCCCACCTTCAACAGCCAGTCGTCGAGATAGGGGAAGACTGAAACCCCTGATCTGCGCAGATGAACTGCGACCACCGCCATCACCTTCGTGAACACCCGAGGGGCGCTGGTAAGGCCAAAGGGGAGCACGGTAAATTGAAAATGCTTGTGGCCTACCGTGAACCGTAGGTAACGCCGGTGGGCCGGCAGGACGGGGATGTAAAAATAAGCGTCCTGCAAGTCCAACGCTACCATCCAGTCTTCCGGGTCGAGGGCAGACAAGACCTGAGCAAGCGTCAACATCTTGAGCTTCTTCTTCCGGTGGAAGCGGTTGACGTCCCTGAGATCCAAGATAGGACGCAGGCCCTTGTCCTTCTTGGGGACCAGAAAGTAGTGGGAGTAGCAACCACGACTTACTTCTTGGACAGGAACGCACTCGATGGCTCCCTTGGCCAGGAGAGCCGTAACTTCCTGCTGGAGAAGGGCCAGATGATCCTCCGATATGCGGTGGTATCTCAGTGGCATGGCTGGAGGGGTAGTCTCGAAGGGGAGGGAGTAGCCCCTTCGGACTATTTGCAAAACCCACCTGTCCGACGTGATGGTGCGCCAGTGTGGGAGGTGACGGTGAATCCTGCCGCCCACTGGCGTTTGATGGGCCTGAAAGGTCGGACTAGGAGGGTTTGGAGGCTGCTGCGGAGGGGGGGTTAGTGGACTGGCCCGCCCGCTGGCCCCCGGAACCACGACGGTTGATCCCACGTCCGCGCAAAGGTTGGGTAACTTGCTGGGGCCTGTGGCTCTGGGCGTGACGTAGCGGGGCACCCCTTCCGTAGCCACGAAAGGGGCGAAAAGCAGACTGCGCAGGGCGGGTGGAGAGGCCCAAGGACTTGGCCGTAGGCCGTGCGTCCTTGAAACGCTCTAGAGCGTTGTCTGCTTTGTCGCCAAAAAGGCTACGGCCATCAAAGGGCATGTCCATCAAGGTGTTCTGGACATCCCCTGAAAAACCAGTTGACCTCATCCAGGCGTAGCGACGAAGCGCTACTGACGTTGAAATGGTCCTGCCCAGAGAGTCAGCGGTGTCCAGCCCACAATGTATTGTAAACTTCGCTGCATCCCTCCCGGCGGCAACAGCCTGGGAGAGCACTGCCCGGGCCTCCTCCGGACACTGAGGCAGCACCTGCGCCACCGTATCCCTCACCGAGTGGGAATAACGGCCCAAGAGACATGCGGTGTTTACCGACCGCAGTCCTAAGCTGGCGGAAGAGAAAATTTTCTTTCCAAGATGGTCCAGCTTCTTGGATTCCCTTTCCGGTGGAGCGGTAGGGAATGTGCTTTTGGAAGCGGAGGCTTGGACTACCAAGTTCTCCGGGGTGGGGTGTTGGGAGAGGAAAGAGGGGTCGCCCAGAGCTGGGCGGTGGCGTCAGGCAATCATCCTGTCCACGGGAGCCCCCGTGTTGGGCCTGGACCACGTGCCCAAAAGGACGTCAGTGAGGGCCTCATTAAACGGTAGCAAGGGCTCCGAAGAGCTCGCAGCTGGTTGAAGCACCTCTGTCAGGTTAGTCCTGACTGCCACCGTAGGAAGGTCGAGGTTGAGAGCCTCGGCCGCCCTACGCAACACCACTGCGTACGACGTTCCCTCCTCCGTAGCCACGGTAGGAGGAGACAACATGCCAAGGTCAGGGGAGGTGTCCAAACCACTGGCATCCCCCAGTTTCTCTCTCCAGTCCTGTTCACTGTCCAACTGGTCAGTCAGAGGGTCACCTGACCCCTCCCAGTCCTCCTCCTCATCCTCTGGGTGCCATTCTGGTTGAAAAGGGACCCAAGGAGTGAACAGGAGCATAAAAACCCCTCTCGGCGCCGGATCCGGCATCAGACAATGCCGGTCCGGCTCCGGGTCCACGTCGGGATGGAGGCCGAGGTCGACGCCGGCCGGGGGGCCGACCGGCGTCGAACGAGGTAGTGGTGCGTAGGAAGCAGCGCCGGTGGAGGCGTAATCAGGTCAACCGGCGCCAATCCGGATCCAGGCCTGGATCCAAGGGGGGCCTGCGGCACCGGGGCCAGAGCCGTCAGCGGAGAAAGCCCAGGCCCCCCAACCGAGTCCGCGGGGCCCGAAGGCGTGCCGGCAGGGTCGGTCCGCCTAAATATGGCATGCATCGCCTTGTAGAACATACGAAGCTGGGCGGGAGTCGCTCCGGGTCCCGGAAAGGGAGGGAAACGCGGAGTCGAGTCGTCGGGCTCTGCGCTCAGAGCCGCAGGAGGGGCACCACCCGCGTCCCTCGTCGGATCGGCCGACCGACGAGGAGAAGTCGAAGAGCGACAATGCTTCTTTGACTTCTTCTTATGCTTCGACTTACCCGACCCAGAGTGCTTCTTCTTATGCTTCGACTTACCCGACCCCGAGTGCGAAGACTTCGAAGACTTGGACGAATGGTGGTGGCTCCGCGACCGGTCTCTCGACCTCCCTCGCGACCGGGACCTCGAACGGCGCAGAGCCGACTGCCGGTGCTCAAGCAGCTTTCGGGACCGCTCCCGCAAAGCCTTCGGCGCCATCGACCGGCAGTCGGAGCACAAATTGGGGTCTTGCTCCAGGCAAAAGAGACACACGCAGTGCGGATCCGTCACCGACATCATCCGATGACAGGAACCGCATGGGAAGCCGGGCATCCCTTGTGCACCTTAGGAGTCGAAGACTCGAAAAAGAAGTCGACAAAAGTCGAGAAAAAGTCAGTCAAAAAATGACTGGAGGTACCGCTCTTCCCGGATCTGCGATGGCTGGTGCGGAAAAAGAAAGAACTGACGTCAGCGCGCAGGGGCGGCGTCTAAGAAGCTACCGCGAAGTGATCCCGGCGACCACAACGCCAACAATGGACGCAGAGCTGACCGACGCCACCTTCGGACGCGCAGAGGTACTGCTGATGAAAAAACTTTACGGATCCAGTCTGACGCCTCGGGGTAATTCTAAGGTAAGGAATCTCTAACTAACGTGTTTCTTTCGGATGCTACAGTTAGGTCGAGGACTATTTTGTCAACAGCCTGTATATCGATATCACATTATTAAATCACAATGGCTTTTGAACTTATAAACCGCCCATGCGTCCCTCCTCTCAATGAGAGTGTACAAAGCCACAGCTCCATGATGGCTTTACTGAATGCTAGGAAGTTTGGTATCAAACTTCTCAGCATAATAAACCCACACTGATCCCAGTGTTGGAATCATTACAAAATGTACTCAGAGGGCATCTTAGAGATGCCCCTTGAAAAACGACCAACTCTCTAGTGTATAGCTGACTAGTCCGGACCAGCCTGCCACTTCCAGACATGTTTCTGACCCCCTGAGGTGGGAGCCCTCTGCACTCGAAGGTCAGAAACAAAGCATGCTCTGGGTGGAGGTGCTTCACACCTACCCCCAAGCAGGAACATCATTCAAGGGCGGTGAGCATCAAAGGCTGCCTTCCCTTTGTTATGCTAGCCAGGGCCTCTCCAGCTAGTGGAGATGCCCGCCCCCCTGACCAAGGTGGCAAGGTTGGTGGGAAAATTAGTAATCAGGAGAGGTGTGTCCCCTCTCATTCAGGACCACCCCTAAGGTGTCCTGAGCTGAAGTGACGCCCTCCTTTGAAATTCCTTCATATTGGATGGAAGGATTTTAGCCAATAGGATAAGGGGATGCGCCCTCCCCAAAGGGAGGGGACATATAAAGGGTGTAGTGTAGGAAAGTGCCCCTTTTTGCATGGTTGCCCCTCACTTTATGCCTGATTTCTGATGCACTTTGACTGAGTGTGCACTGGGTCTCTGCTAATCATGTTCCCGGTGCCTGTGTTTTTCCCCAAAACTGTACCCTTGTTTCCACAATTGGCACACCTCTGGCCCACATGTAAGCCCCATGCAAAAGGTACCAGGGGTACCAAGGGCCTTGTGACCAGACAGGGTCTCTAAGGGCTGCAGCATGGATTGTGCCGCCCTCAGAGACCCCTCACCTAACACATATACACTGCCATTGCAGACTATCTCTTGGTGCAGACAAAACTTAAGAGTCTGCATGGCACACCTCCCTGTGTAGCCAAGAACCACTGGTATCTTGGGTTCAGAGAGCTCTGCTTTAGAATTTATCATTAAACATAATACAATCTCAAAACACATTAAGCATTTTGTGTGCCTTTGTTTTAATTGTTCCTTTTGTGATTTTTTTTTTGTATTCTTCAACAGAAATAATTAATTTTCCCTATTGTAATACAGAGACCGATCCTATTGATTTGACGTATATTTGTGTTAGACCTGGCACCATTGGCGTGAGTCTCCCTTCCATTTTTTCGCTGTGCCTCCTCTGTTTTTTCTGGTGATTGATGCTCTGGGCGCTGCGCCACTGCCATTCAGTGCCGCAGCGCGGATGCTCCCTGTGTAAAGATGACATATGAATTGATGTATCCCTGATTGGCTTATTTGGTCTACCTGTTAGTCCCTAGTAATGTGGCCTGTGTGTGCCCAGGGCTAGTAAACCAAAATGCTGCTGGTGGGCCTGCAGCACTGGGTTGTGCCACCCACAGAAGCAGCTTGTAAATTGTGTCTCAGACCTGCCACTGCAGAGTCTGTGTGCAGTCCAGAACTGCCATCTTGGCTGTGAAGTGCACCCACTTCCCAGCCCCTGAACCTTCCCTTGGCATCATGTAAGTCCCCCTTATGGTAGGGTGCATTGTATGTGTAAGGTAGGACATGCATTGGTGTATGTAGCATGTCCTGGTAGTGAATTACACCCAATTTCATTTTTCACTACTGTAAGGCTACCTGTTCCCCATAGGCCAGAATGGGCGGTTTGACTATTACACCCTATAGTCCTAACTGAGCCCAGGAACATGGTAGAAAGACGAATTTAGTATGCCTGAGCTCAGAATATTAAAATACATCTTTTAGTGGAGTTGATTTTTATATTCGGTGTTTGAAAATACTACTTTTAGAAAGTGAGTATTTTCTTGCCTAAGCCTTCCAGTGTGCTCTGCTGTCTTGTGTATTGACTGTCTGGTTTTGGAGGGGCAGGGCGGGCTGAGTCAGACCTGGGTTGAATAGAGAGGTCTCCTTCCTGAGTGAGGGGAGGGGCAGCTGCTTGACCTGAATAGGGCTGTGCCTGGCAAGGTGAATGCTGGCTCCACCTCCTGCTGTGTGTCTGATAGCAGGCCCCCTTTTCTGAAAGAGAAGATGCAGAACTGGTTCTGGCTGGGTTCAGTGCCTCTGAGCGCTCGCTGTCCAAATCATCGCACCGCACGCTTACAGATCGCCATTTTGTCGCTAACGCCCGTTAGCGAGCTGCCGCAGCTGAAGAGCACTCGGAAATCCATCGCGCCGCTGCCGCTGAGTGCTCGCTGCCCAAAGTCATCGCCCCGCACGTTTGCGGACCTTGGAACCATCGCTATCGCCCGTTTGCGAGCCGCCGCAGCCGAAGAGCGCTCGGAAATCCATCGCGCTGCTGCCGCTGAGTGCTCGCTGACCTGATCATCGCCCCGCACGTTTGCGGGCCTCAAAACCATCGCTAAGGTCCGTTTGCGAGCCGCCGCGACCAGGAGCGTGAGGAAAAACATCGCTATCACGCCTTAGCGGCATTTTGTGGATTATTGACACTCACACCCAGGAACTGTGAGTAAAAGGGTCGCAGAGACCACTGCCCTGAACTTTGCATTCCCCAATTGAACTATTTTTGCAGCATCAAGAGAGTATTATTTTTGTACAGTATTGTGGCTTTCTCGTTATTTGGTCTTGTGATAAACCTATATATAAAGATAACTATTTTTGATAACTACCTGTGTTGTGTCCCTTTGTAGTGCTCCTCACTGTATTACTGTGTATGGTCATAAATGCTTAACACACTGCCTCTGAGATTAGCCTAACTGCTCGTGCTACGTTACCACAGGGTGGAGCTGGGGTTGTCAAAGGAGTGCAGCCCTTCACTCTGACTTAGAAAGAAGGGTCCCTGCTTGGACAGTGGCCATCCACTGCCAACCAGAGACCCCCATTTCTAACAATTTGATATTTAGATTTGAATCTATAACAACAATAACTTCTTGTATCATTTACAATTCCAGAATGATTTGCCCAATGCATTTCGGGATGCAATCCCTTGTTCAGGGGCTTCTCTAAACCAAAAACAATAATGTAGCAAGTTGGGAATATTCTCAACAAAAACTTTACAATTTTTGATTTTTTCATTCACTTCAACTGTATATATTGTTCAAACTAAATGTTACTCCCAGATTCGTGTTCGACAAGCAGAACGAATGTGTAACCATGCATAAATTGACGCTGTGAGAAGATACCACAGCCACAGGTATTGAATTCATTTAGGCATAATTCTAATAAAATCCTATGTGCAAATAGTCGGAAAGCAGAAGAACAAAAAATCCCAAAAGTAATCTATTCATATGCCCTGCTGCACAGCATGATTGATATACTTGCCAGTGTGCATGTTGACTTAACTTGAACAGTGATAACGTATATTAAAACTCTTCCTACTAAACTTACTGAATGCAACCTGCTCAGGGTATTTAAACTGCAACTAATGCTGAAACAAACTGTGAAAAACGCCATTAAAAACATGACAAGAAATGTTCTCTACAAGCTCTCTTATGCTCAGTCGATTACACCACACAACCTACCTCCCTCAATTAGACCACTGAGACTGAACTTGATTATCCTCCGTTATACCAGAAGTTCCTACCAAAGCTTAGGAAATGTCTGGCTATTGTCGAATGTCTAACAAATGATCCAATGTAATATCTCTAAACCCTATAAATATAACCACTGGCTATCACAAGCACTATCTTGATCACTGAATACTTGTCGCTTCTGCAGTATATTCCTCCGTCACGTCCCCCTGGTTGAAACCAATCGTAAACCATATCATCACCACTCGTTGGAAAGTGCTCGCGATTTAACTGCGTCTTTCTTGCTAGTCATGAAAATAGGACTGTCAAAAAGGAACTAATTGCATGTGGACCCGGCCGCCATCTACAAGTGCTGTTAGTAAAAAAATTCTCCAAAGAAGCAAGAATGATCTGTGGGGCAATATTGGGGAGCCCAGCCGATGGTGCCCCGACCTCCATCGACATCCCAACCTACCTGACTAGTCGGTGGTCACCTTTGTCCAGCCTCCTGGTCTGAGCACGCGACACTGCCTTGTGGCCCCCCTGTGCTTGCCTTAACCCCCGAGCCTGTGCCCTGCAACCGCGGGTACCTACCTCCAACCAGCACCTCTTGTGGGTGCCCCCAGTCTACCTTGACTAACATTGGGCCCAGTGACCTCTGCACCCAGCCACTCTAGTGTTGCTGGTGGTGCAGTACCAACCTTGCCCAGCGTTGGTCTAAACCCCCGAAGACTGAAGGTGTAAGTCAAGTACTTATCTGCAGTTGTTTTCCTTCCATAGGATTGCATTGCATTTCTGGATTCCTAATTATGATGTTGTGCGGATGACACCGTTGCGGTCTGGAACCGACCGACTGTAGGTCAGCCGTTCCGACCGCCTGATTTAGATGCGACTGCTCTATGGGCGATCGGAAGCATCCATATCCCAAAGGAGGCTTGTACGGTGGGCGGAAAAGACCTGCAGCACAAGCTGCCATTGGGAAATGGATGTTTTCTAACATCCCTGCACCGTGTGGCAGGCACCATGCGGTGCCTGCAAGTCGGTGCAGGGATGTTTAAGGGGCACCATAAGTGCCCCCCCAGGCCCAAAAGTGGAGGGTCAGGGGGGATGGGGGCCCTGGTAGGGGCCTCCAAAGACACTTTCCAACAGCCTTTCCATGTCGGAAAGGCCGACATGAAAAGGCTGCCGGAAAGTGACATCATAATCCCGAGGCAGAGCCGAGCCTGGCTCCCCCGTCATTAATGGATTATGGTGGTTTCCAACGCTAAGTGCATCGGAATCCCCTGCAGGTTTCACTGAAACCTACGATGTCGGGCAGAAAGGCTCCGACAGCTGGTCGGAGGCTTTCCGCTCAACATCGTAATCGGAACCTATATGTTTAACTCTTGCATTTGCCAAGGTTCTACTGTTTGATTGACAATGCAAAATTATTTTTAATACTCCTGTAAAGTATTTCTATGCCTTTACAACACAACAGCTACTGTATTTGAAAATGATTGAAAAGAATTGATACTCTTAAAACTGTTACTTACCTGCAAATGAGTTTCTCTTGGTTCTAAAATAAAATAACAATGTAATATTTTTTTATACAAAACAATTGGTCTTGGATTCAGTCCTTGAGTGTGTGCAATCATTTTGAAGAACCGGAATAACCCACTCACTGGGTCTCGGCGGCGGGGGAATTGCCCAAGTCTTCCATACCCTTCATACGTAGTAAAAGGAGACACAGGAGCCTTCGTCTGCAGGAGGAACCCAGATTTATTCAAATAGCCCGGGCTATGGAACAGAGTCCCAAGCTCGTTAGAAACAAGACAGAGGAGGCTGCTGCTTTACTCCGCAGCTTACAAGCCTTTTATACTTTTTCATTCCAGTCTTTTGGCTGTTAGTCCATTGTTCAATCAGGGCAGTGTTTGCAGTTGATAACCAGATCCAGACGGTGTTTGTAGTTGGTGACCTGATCAACGCTTGGTACTCAAATTATTGTTCACTCAGCTTGATCAAAGCACGGTCATTCAGGTCATTGTTCGATCAGCTTGATCAAAGCTCGGTCATTCAAACCATTGTCCAATCACCCTGATCAAGGCCCAGCAGTCAGACCATTGTCCAGATAACCTGATCACGGTGTCAAGGATGTTTACCAGGCAGGGAGCAGGAGATGGGAAACAAATCATTTACACAGGGCGTGAGTGTCTCATGGTTTTCTGTCGAACTGCAAAGAACAGGGGGTTGGGTGTGCGACAGTTCCTGGGCAGATATGCAGGCTGCAAGATGGTTTTTGTCGTGTTAGTTAGAATTTCCTCAGGCATCAGCAGAAACGATCAGGTGGGTCGTGTGGAAGTGTTTGACACGAAATGGCAATGAAAAAACAATGGAGTCCTGGTACAAATGATACCGATCAGAAGAACACTTTTCCTCAGACCCTCCTTTTGCCATTGAGTGGCAAATACTTTAAGAAATGTCAATGTTCATAAGGCCATCGGTTTCTTGTTGGAGCATCATCATCATATTGGTGTTGTGAATGTTGGAGGGTGGAGGCTGGATGGTCTGGACACACATTGTACAGAGCACTGGCAGGCACTGAAAGCACAAACAGCAGGAGACCAGGACAGTTATTCCCAAGGCAAGGAAGATGAGGACCCTCCACCCCCACTGGGAAAGGAGGCCCCAGATCCAGCCTGTGAGGGACCAGTTGCCTTTATCCAGGTGAATTTCGGAAGAAAGGCGATGCAGACGTTGGATGGCATAGTACACTGAAGGTGCGTTGTCTGGGATGTACACGCAGCAGCTGGAGCCGATCAATTTACACACACCACCACGATCAGCAAGGAGGACGTCTAGGACCATGCGGTTCTGCAGTGTTATAAGGCGGTCCGCCTGTAGTTCTGCAGTGATGTTGGAGAGGGCACCAGCCGTTACTGTGATGGTGGCTTCAAGGACCCTGGTCAGTCCTCGTACAGCCCGACTGTTTGCCATGGGGCCCCAGAATGGAAGGAAACCTTTAAGGAAGTCCCCGGTTTCCTGGCCTGCTGTATCCTCGGCTGATATGGCGCCCCTACGTGAGCGACGCAGAGCGCCCTTCATCAACAGGTGGTAACTCCCATGGGTAGAATACGTTGGCGGAAGGAGGAAGGCCAGATAGCAGGTACCAGACCAGTTACGGGGGAGCCAAGTGTAGGCGGCAGTGCCACAGATAAAATAGGTGTTGGGGGATGCCACCAGCTTCGGAGGAGATGTAGAGTTTAAAGATTTTGTGATATTACAAGTACTGGTACCAACTTTCTTAGTCCCTAGGCCATGGATGCAGACACGGCCTTGCACATTTATGACATTCACAGTGTCTCGTTCATCGGGCAGTATCCTTCTTGTGCGGAATCTGGAAAATGTTCGTCGAGTGGTTGAGTTGAATACTACCATCTCACCGAGTTCATCTGGTGATAGTAGCGATGTGGATGAGCTGGTCGGGCAAAAAGGAGCATTGGTATGGCCAGATCTGTTCCGCCAGAAGTCATCCTGAAATGTTCCAAGGGCAGAATTGGCAGTACCATTGACAGTGTAGGCCTCCTGTATCAACATCCACCATGCAAGACAAGACCCAGAGATGGAAAAGGGGTAGGGAAAGAATGGGACAGGGTGTATCATGGAATGCGGCATCAGTCCGCAAACCCAGCAGTTGGAAATGTTCATGATCAGCTGATGATGATGCAACATTTGGATGAAGGTGTTATTGAAGAATTCTGCACGGCGGGGTAACTCGTGGGCTGGTAGCGTGTAATACTGGTGCTCTGCAGGAGTTGGGGTAGGGGTTGGTGAGGTAACAGGATGGTAGATTAGTAACAGCCAACCAAGAATAGACAGGATGAGGGAGACAAACAGCGTCACCACAGTGGCCATGAAGCATTTACTATGTCGGAGACTGACATATTGTTTCTGGATTCGAGTGTTTTGGACGGCAGCCATTGTGCTAAGCCAGGGACCTCTAGTGGCTGTCTGTGATTGGTGGTTGCTTCACTGGGCGCAGGTGCCAAGAGCCCTATGGCGTACCTTAGTCTGACACACCAGCACTACTCTCGGCCGGGGAGATCACAGCCCTACAGCCTATAGGCACTTGGCGAAGTCAAAGGCAAGCCTTCCCTCGGGGCGCAAGTTATATCGGTCGGAAGTAGGGTCAGTATGGTCGGGAAACAATTGTTCTGGACGTTGAGCAGAGTTAAGGGAGGGTTCCACCCTTCCTTTCAGTATGCTGTCACTCTCTGCTTCCGTAGATGTAAAATGCAGTCTGGCATCGCTGAATGGGACAAACGTCGGGACTGTTTCTGTTTCTGAGTCTCCTTGTCCTTCCCTTACCCACTGATCGTAGGGGAGGGGCAGAGGCACACGCCTACAGTGGGACGAATGCACCCAATTCTTCCGACCTTCTACTTTCACGGCGGTGCGGGTGGCCAGCAACACCTGACGGGGCTGTGTCCAGCGGGGTTCAAGGCTCTTAGTCCGTTGAAAATTTCTTACTAAGACCCAATCACCAGGTTGGATAACGTGTCCTGGGTCCTCGCTTTTGTCAGGTATGGCCTCATGCACCTGGTGATAAAGAGTACGAAAGGTATTAGTTAGACTGTACAGGTAATCAGTTAATACAGGGTATTCAACATCAGACAGTTTCTTAGGCCGCGGGACACCCCATACATTGGCAGGCCTCCCGAACACAATCTCATGGGGGATAGCCCTATCCTGGTGTGGGCTGTTGTTCTTGTAGACAATAGGGCCAAGGGCAGAGCATCAACCCAAGTGACACCTGTCTCGGCTACTATTTTGGCCATTTTAGTTTTTAGGATGCCATTGTACACCTCCACTAGACCTGCTGACTGGGGGTGGTTAGCTGCATGAAATTTTTGTTTTATACCCAATGCTGTACAGATATATTCCATAATTTGAGCCGTAAAGTGTGTCCCGTTGTCACTCCAGACCAAGCGGGGCAAACCGAATCGTGGGAGGTACTCTTTTAATAGCATTTTGGCGGTAGTGATAGCGGTGCAGTCTTTGACGGGGTAGGCCTCCACCCATCGGCTGAAGGTACAGACCACCACTAGGACATATTTTAAATTGTTACATCGGTCCATCTGGATGTAATCTATTTGGAGGACTGCAAAAGGGAAGGTAGGAGGAGAGAATCCTCCCTTAGGAGTAACTGTGCCTTTTCCTGGGTTATACATTAGGCAAATCATGCATGTTTTAACCAGCTTTTCAGCATATGTTGGTATCTTAGAGTTGTACCATGTAGGTTCCAACAGTTTACATATCCCTTTTGCACTAATGTGAGCAGGACCATGGGCCATCGTAACTACTGGTAGCACATGACTGTCAGGTAACATCCATTGTCTTTCCATAGTCGTGCGGACCCAGCAACCATCAATTCCCTCCTTTGCTAATTGCTCCTTCCACACCCGTAGTTCCTCAGGAGTAGTATGGGACTGAATATCGATCACACTCTGTACTGTGTTTTCAACCATGCCCTCGTCTGCCACCCACCTAGCGGGACCTCCTACATACATTCCTTCCCTTTTTCTAAGAGCTGTTTGTCTGGCCGTCTGGTCAGCCAGGGCATTGCCTTTCCCAACATCATCTGTCACTTTCTTATGGGCCTTACATTTTATAATGGCCACCTTTCTGGGGAGTGTCAGGGAGTCTAACAATCGGTGAATTAGGGGGCCATGTTGAATCTTGGTCCCATGGGAAGTAAGGAAATTCCTTTCTTTCCATAACCTCCCGAGTTGTGGGCCACCCCGAAGGAATATTGGCTGTCAGTATAAATATTTACCGTCATCCCTTTGCTTAACTCACAGGCTCTAGTGAGGGCCACTAATTCTGCTGCTTGAGCAGAGCACTGCGGAATCTGAGCTGTTTCTACTACTTGTCCTAATGTCGTGAGGGCATAGGCGGCTGAGGTGTTACCATCTGGCCCTCTGAGACATGATCCGTCCACATATAGTGTACCTTCTGGTTCTGCTATTGGGGTATCCTGTAAGTCAACCCGTCCCTTCGTCTCCTCCTCTGTCCTTAATATGCAGTCATGTGGGTCTAAGCGGGCATCCCGAGTATCCAGTGGGAGTAATGTTGCGGGGTTCAGTACAGTGCATCTCTTGATGTTAATGTGGCTGGAAAAGAGTGTCAGTTCATATCCTGTGAGTCGTGCGCTAGTGAGGTACTGTGTCTTGGTGTTATTAAGGAGGGTATCTACAGAATGGGGGACCATCAGAGTCAGGGGGGAGTTCATGACGATCCCCGCACTCTGACGGACCATGAGGGCGGCTGCAGCGGTCGCCCGTAGGCATCTTGGGAGAGCCCTTGCAACAGGATCTAAGGTGGCTGAAAAATAGGCACATGGCCGATGGTGACCTCCGAACATCTGGGTCAAGACAGCGCATGCACAGCCGTCTGTCTCATGTACAAAAAGAAAAAATTGCTTGTTATAATCAGGAGTACCGAGGACTGGAGCAGTACACAGAGCCCTCTTTAAATCTTGGAAGGCCTGCGCATGCTCTCTAGTCCATGGAAAGGAACTGTCTGATATGTCTTTAGTGGTGAGGGCAAGAAGAGGTTTGACCATGGCCGAAAAGTTGGAAATCCACTGTCTACAGTATGAGGTTAGGCCTATGAAGGCTCGCACCTGCTTTTGTGTTCGTGGGGCCGTCATAGCATTGATAATGGCTACACGATCAGCGGTGAGCTGTCTTCCCTCCTTCGAGAGGAGATGACCTAAATAGGTAACCTTCTCTTGACAAAACTGAAGCTTTTTAAAGAGACTTTGTGATTATGGAGGGCAAGGTGGCGTAACAAACAGAGAGTAGCTTCTTTACATGATGGGGCAGAATTTGCAGCAATGAGGAGGTCATCTACATATTGTAATAGTGTGGAGTTATCAGGGAGTTCCAAGGAATCTAGTTGACTTTTGAGGGCTTGACTATAGATACTGGGGCTCTCGGTGAAACCTTGAGGGGCGCGGCAGAATCTAAAGCTTCGCCCACCAAGGGAGAAACCCAAAAAATGTCTGCTGTCAGGATGTATAGGAATGCTGAAAAAGCATTCTTCAGGTCTATGACAGAAAAGTGCGTTGCGTCAGAAGGGACCATCGTTAAGAGGGCTGTAATGTCGGGGACAACTGGATATTGGGAGATTGTTATTTTGTTAAGGGCTCTCAGGTCAATCACGAATCTGTATATTTTAGGGGAGAGAGCATCTCCATTGGTCTTTTTAAGAACGGGAATAATGGGACTGTTACAGATATTGCCACGTGTTTCCTCCACTACGCCCTTGTCCATTAATTCAGATATTATTGTTAAAAGGGCCATTTCTCCTTCCGCGGGTAGTCGATACTGGCGGGGGAGAAGTGCACCTGGCTCGATGCGTACCACATGAGGGGATATGTTGAGACACCCTACATCAGTGTCTGATGATGCCCAGAGGGAGGAAGGTAAAAACTGCAATTCTGGTGGGAGGGGACCAGACAGATACATATAGGAAGCTGCGGTGGGAGAAATTGTTAGGGATACACCTTGGGGACTACATGATATGGTCGCATACAGAGCTTTCAGTAAATCCATGCCTAACAAGTTTTCACTGCAACCTGTAGTAAGGACCAAGGGAGCGTCAACATGTGCAGGGCCAATATCGAGAGGGAGGGGTTCAGAGACAGGGCTCGTCACAGGTGTTCCTGCAAAACCCACGGAGACATTTATTTTGCCAGAAAGGGGTGCCTCCGGGACTGATAGACGTGCAATAGAAGACCTGGTGGCCCCAGTATCCAAAAGAAAATTCTGATCGTTCCCCACAACTGACATTTGAACATACGGGCCCCTTTGATCCACTGGAATTTGCACTCTGGTAATACCCCTTTCCTGGCTGTCCTATGCTTGGTAGGACCCTATCTCATCAACTTCGTCATAATCATCATTGTAATAAGTGCGTGTTGCTTCGTACCCATCAAACCTATTGGCCGGGCGCGGCCGGGCGGGAACGTGATCCCTGGGCCTACGTTCTTTATCCTGTGGATGGGGCGGGCCATTGTCCCTAGTCGGCCTTCCCTCCCTGGGAGCACGAGGCCGAGTCTTCCCTGTTCGGATGTTTTCAGCTAACACGGGACACTCGTCTATCCAATGGCCGTACCCCTTACAATAAGCACACTGATCTGTTTGGAGGGCTCCCGTATGTTGAGGGCTGGAGGGGATAGACTGGCGAGCCCTCGGAGGGTGTTGGGGTTGAGGTCTGAAATTCCCGCGGGCATCGGGACCTCGGGGAGGGTAAGCCTGCTGCGGAAGTGCCTTAGTCTTAAGATCCCTAACCTTCTTACTTTCCTTGTCTCTATCTTCATTCTCCCTATTCTCATGATATTGTGCCATAGCCAAGATACCAGTGATAGTTTGGGCAGACCACGTACTTTCAACTTTCTTAAGCCTGGTGGAAATCTCAGGAAGCAAGTTGCTGACAAACTTATCGACAAACACTGGGCCAGAACCTGGGGTCCGGGGATCCAAACCACTATGTCCCTTGTATTCTGTCTCAAAACGGGTAAAGAAGTCAGCCACATTCTCATCTTTTCGCTGCCTACAGGCGTTTATTTTATCCCAGTTAATGACAGTTTCCGGCAAAAGTGTTTTCATAAACGTTATTATTTTACCGGGCAAAGTCAGGATGGCAGCTTCTGGTTTAGTCCCTCCTACCCTTGCTTCTTCCATAGCTTCTAGGTCAGCCCATTTACCTCCCAACGCCACTTCATGATCAGTATGTCGAATCTTGTCCCAAATTTCAGTGGGGACAACCGTACCAAAAAGTAAATCTATATCCTCAAGAACGAGAGTACCTGCAGATATAATCTGACCTAATTCTCTGTAAAAGGCAGCCGGATTCTTCCGGGGATCTGGTAATTGTTCTTTTAACTGCATTACTTCTGACCTTTTCCAAGGAACATGAACCCAAAGCCTGCGCCAGTGTGCCTCAACAGCCCCTCTGCCATTATTTTGGGCATCGGTAAGTGCGTTAACAAAGACAGGGGCCGCCTCTCTCATTGGCATAGCTGTCTCTAGAGGGGTGTTAGAAAAAGCGGTCATATCACGGTAAGCCATTAAAGCAGACACAGCACCAAACATCCCCTCTCCCTGAACATCGCCTCTTCTTATTTGTGACCTAAGGTCCATTAATCCAGTGGGTATCTGCATAAGCGCATTCTCAAATTTTTGCATGACCAGCGTACACATGTATTCAGCCCAGGTGGTCTGTTCCATAATCGTCCACTGGGAAAAGGTGGACCATATGTCTTTAAAGGCATAAATATTCCCGTTCTTTATCCAACATTCACACTGTTGCTTCTGTAGGTCATTTTCTCGAAGGGACGAAAAGCTGACTGCAGAGCGCAAGGAGGCCAGTCGGGGGAATTGAACATTTTATATAAATCCTGTTTAACTGTAGACCACGGGGAAGTAGGAAAAGGGCGGGTAGGGGTAAAGCCGCAGGGGTTGGGCGGATGGAGACTTGTCATTCCCGTAGTGAGGACAGGGTTAGCGGGCGTGGTCGGTGTCATAGGAAAAATCGGGAGGGTTGGTGTGACAGGAAGAACAGTAGGAGGGGCAGTGGGGGCAGGAGTGGGCGGTGGCGGGGGGACATGTGGGGTGTGAGGCGTCAGGGCAGGGTACATTGGGGCATATGCAGGAGGGCTTTCTAGCATGGTATCAAGCAAGGAATCACCTTCTTCTCCCCCATCCATATGGCCCTTTCTTTTCTCCTCACGAGCTGGATAGCATTTTTGTACCCGGGCCCCATGCTCCCTGTTGGCTATTTCTACAGATTTTGTCATTTGATTTTGTAAATTTACTCTGGCGTGGTCGGCCATTGACATGCGTTCCTGTTTTCTTTCTTGAGCCTTCTGCTTTCTAGCTCTCTGCACTATCTCTTTCCTCCAAAATCGGACAGATTCAAACATAGACGGGCGCGTTTTTCTTTTCATTAATTGTTCCTCTAAGTTGGCGAGAACTTGGGAATTAAAGGAGCCGAAAAGTGGCCACTGTAATTCCGCGTTACTTTGTTTCGTATATTTTACCCAGAATGAGGAAAACATTATGGCAGAAGGGCCATGTTTAACATACATCGTATGGCCAGGGGTCCCTTCTGGAGGAAGCTGACAAGCCGCCTCCAGCTGGGAGTCCTGCGTACACATACAACAACATAATTTCTTGAACTTACTACTGACTGGCATGCTTGTAAATAGGTAACAGACACCGGCGGGTTTTAAAATTCACCTCGCCTGCTTGGCTTTTGCAAAGGTCAATAACAGCAGAATCATACAGACTTGGTGGGTGATCAGTCCACCCTTACCTTACAGGGGTAGTTCTCTTCTGCAGACGTAGGGCTGTGTCCTGCTCCAGAAATTATTTGCTAGGGGACTCCAGCGAGGACGCGGTCATGTGGCCCAGACCGGGTGGGGAGGAACAGCGGGCGAGTCGTTCGGCTTACCGGATTGCAAGAATCCCTCGGGTAGGGCGCCTCCGTCGGAGTCTCTCCGTGCACCTCCTCACATCCACCGGGCCTGACCTTCGTACTCGTGGAGTCCCTATTCGGGCGCCATTTGAAGAACCGGAATAACCCACTCACTGGGTCTCGGCGGCGGGGAATTGCCCAAGTCTTCCATACCCTTCATACGTAGTAAAAGGAGACACAGGAGCCTTCGTCTGCAGGAGGAACCCAGATTTATTCAAATAGCCCGGGCTATGGAACAGAGTCCCAAGCTCGTTAGAAACAAGACAGAGGAGGCTGCTGCTTTACTCCGCAGCTTACAAGCCTTTTATACTTTTTCATTCCAGTCTTTTGGCTGTTAGTCCATTGTTCAATCAGGGCAGTGTTTGCAGTTGATAACCAGATCCAGACGGTGTTTGTAGTTGGTGACCTGATCAAGGCTTGGTACTCAAATTATTGTTCACTCAGCTTGATCAAAGCACGGTCATTCAGGTCATTGTTCGATCAGCTTGATCAAAGCTCGGTCATTCAAACCATTGTCCAATCACCCTGATCAAGGCCCAGCAGTCAGACCATTGTCCAGATAACCTGATCACGGTGTCAAGGATGTTTACCAGGCAGGGAGCAGGAGATGGGAAACAAATCATTTACACAGGGCGTGAGTGTCTCATGGTTTTCTGTCGAACTGCAAAGAACAGGGGGTTGGGTGTGCGACAGTTCCTGGGCAGATATGCAGGCTGCAAGATGGTTTTTGTCGTGTTAGTTAGAATTTCCTCAGGCATCAGCAGAAACGATCAGGTGGGTCGTGTGGAAGTGTTTGACACGAAATGGCAATGAAAAAACAATGGAGTCCTGGTACAAATGATACCGATCAGAAGAACACTTTTCCTAAATTTCTTACCTGAGTGTGTACAACAAATGCTTAACACAGCCCTCTGATAAGCCTAACTGCTCGACCACACTCCACATATAGAACTTTTAGTATTATCTACTTAAACCTCTGTAAGCTTCTGGGGATACACTGGAATCTGTGCACGCTATACCATACTTTGGTATAGTATATACAGAGCCAGCTTCCTACAGGATAATGACCTGCTAAACATTTGGTGGGATAGGCATCCAGGTGACAGGGTGGGCACCTGCATTTCCACCTTTCTCAGCACGTGGTGGCACATCGACTATTGACTCCTCACCAGGGACGCAGCCGCATGGGCGCGGCAGACGGAGCACCTGACCCATACTCAGTCAGACCATGCTCTGATAACTCTCACATTACATGTGGTGGGCAAGGGGGCTCGCCGTTCTCCTGGAGATTGTCCCCCAGTGCCCTTAGTGATGCGGTCTTCCGGTCCGATATCTAAGCCAGCACTGTTGAGTTTTTCACCCTCGGCGAACACACAACGTTCTCGCCTGGAGTGCTCTGGAAGGCCTTCAAGGCCTATATAATAGGCAAATGTACCTCCAAACAATTTGAAGATTTGAGAGCCCTCCGGATTCACTTGGCCCATTTGGAGAAGGTCCTTCATGGCCTTGAAATTTAGTACACCACTACCGGCGACAGTGCTGTCTTGGCACAGGTTCGGAAAACCATCTATTAGTACACAGAGACAGCTTGCAGGGAGATAAACCTCTGCATAAGGAAGCTCAGGCCTGGCATTACAGGGAGGGGGGCAGCTTAGGTAAGACCCTAGCCTACCTGCTCAAACATAATTGGAGCCTCTCTTATATAACCAAGATAGAGACTGAGGATGGCGGCAATACACTGCTCCACAGATGATATCATGCAGACTATAATGAGTTATTACTCTGCCTTGTATTGGTCCACTGCAGTGGCGTCCTCTGAAGAGATCACTGCATTTTTAGACTCAAATCAATAGCTATGGCAGGATGAAGCTCATAGGCAGAAACTAGATGTCCCCTTCAATGATGAGGGCATCGTCCAAGTTATCTGCAGCATGCTCAGAGACAGGGCACCAGGGGCAAGAAAGCCTAAAAGCCCAATTTTACAAGACTTACGCCGAGATATTGGCCCCACAACTGCCTGCTATTTATGAGGAGGCAAGAACAAATGGGCATCTCCCAGAATCGCTCAGACATGCCCTCATAGTCACCTTGCTTAAACCCAACAAACCCCTTACCAAATGCTATTAATACCATCCCCTTTCAATTATAAACATTGATAATAAGATCCGTACTAACCTATTGGGAAACCGATTACTTCCTTTACTTCCACATATCAGCCAGACCAGTCCAGGTTCGTACCCAGCAGATCCATCACTGACAATCTGCGGACCCTCTTTGCTCTCCTCCACTCTCTACATTCACAGCTCAGACAGCAGTGTTTTTAGACGTGACAAAAGCCTTTGAATACCTGGAGTGGCCCGAGCTATTTCACCTGCAGACAAGGATCGGTATTAGCCCATTTTTCCTCCAGTGGATCTGACTTCACTACAAAAAACCAACTATGCGGCTTCGTGTCAATGGCATGATCTCAACCCCATTCCCTATAAGTAGAGGTAGACGGCAGGGCTGCCCACTTTCCCTTCACTCTCTATGCCATACCCACCTGCGACAACATGAAAAAAGAGGCCTAAACTACAGGGTTTACAGACGGATTGTTTCCATGTATGCGGACGACGTGACCATATATGTTTGAAATCATGCTCAAAACCTGGTGGTTTGGCTAGACGATTAAATACCTTGGTATCTGGATTAGCAGAGACATGGACAAGCTCAGGAGTGAAAACTATGGCAGGGTCATGTCCTGGCTTGAGGAGCGAGTCCCACTGTGGACTAAACTGCCCCTGTCTATGGCTAGCAGGATTCCCATTGCAAAAATAGCGATCCTTCCTAAGTTCCTTTACCTCTTTGTCAACATTCCAATTTCACTAACCTGGGCATTTTTTTTTTCACCTCAAATACTTGTTGATCTGCTTGGCCTGGGCTGGTAAACAGCCAAGACTGAAATGGGACATACCATTCACGCAGGGCGGTCTCGGTGCTGTGGTTGCTGCGGAATCCGGACTGGGAGGAGTCGAGGAGGGCGTTCTCCTCGATGAAGGTGGTCAGCTGTGCGTTGACGAATTTCTCAGTGACTTTGGCTGCGAAGGGAAGGAGAGAGATGGGCCAGTAGTTTTTCAGGTCCGTCGGGTCAGCCGAGGGTTTCTTGAGGAGGGGCTTGACCTCAGCCCGCTTCCAGTCGTCGGGGAAGATGCCGGATTCGAAGGTGGTGTTGATGGTGCGGCGTAGTTCGGGCAAGTTGGCAGCGGCTGCTCTGTGGAAGATGTGAGGCGGGCAGGGATCCGTGGGGCCCCCGAGTGGGTGCCCTTCATGGTCGTGGTGGTGTCTTCGGTGACCGGTGTCGAGGTGGTGATGGTTTTGCTGGCTGTCATTTCTGGCTGGCTGTCATTTCTGGAGGGGAGGGTGGCTTCTGAAGTCTGTTCTCTGAAGTTGTCGTAGAGAGCCTTGATTTTCAGGTGGAAGTAGGAGCCGAGCTTATTGCAGAGGTCCTGGGACAGTGTGATGTCAGTGGCTTTGCTGGGGGGTTTGGTAAACTGCTGGATGATGTTGAAGAGTTCCTTTGAGTTGCTGGCGTTGGTGAGGATTTTGCCCTGGATGAAGGTCCTCTTGGTGGCTCTTATGAGTTGGTGGTATTTCGTCATGGCATGTTTGTAGGTGGACCTGTCTTCAGTGGTTTTGCTGTTTCTCCATCGTTTCTTGAGACGTCTGCAGGAGTGTCTGGCTTCTTGGAGGTCGTGGTGAACCAGCTGGCCTTCAGAGGGCGTTGTCTGTCGGGGTGGCAGAGGGGGGTGAGCTTGTCGGCGCAGCTGGTGATCCAGCGCTGTAGTTTAGTGGCTGCAGAGTTGGCATCAGTCATGGAAGAGGGGAGGTCGTGGACGAGGGTAGACTTGAGGTGCTCCTCTGTGACCTTGCTCCAGTTCCTTTGTGGCAGGCGCGGGGCGGTGTTGTGTGTGGTGGTGGTGCTGAAGGAGATGTGTACGCAGTGGTGGTCTGTCCAGAGGGGCTGCGAGGTGTGGCTGAAGTGGATGTTTGTCCCTCCTGCGAAGATGGGGTCGAGGATGTGTCCGGCCTTGTGGGTGGGGGTGGTGACGAGCTGCATCAGTCTGAGGTTGGCGAGGTTGTTCAGGAGGGCGGTGGAGTAGGGGTCACTGCCGTTGTCAAGGTGGAAGTTCAGGTCTCCAATGAGTGTGTAGTCCGTGGAGGCGATGGCGTACGGTGCGATGAGGTCGGCGATGGCAGTGGTGAAAGAAGCGTGGGGCCCAGGGGGTCTGTAAGCGAGGGTGCCACGTAGCATGGTTCTGGGGCTGGTCTGGATCTGGAAGTGGAGGTCTTTGGTGTTGGAGAGGGAGTCGCTCGTGCTGGAGGTGGAGAGTCGGAGGGAGCTCGTGTGCCATGGCGAGTCCTCCTCCTGGGGGGTGGAGGCGGTCCTTCTTCTGGATCTTGTAGCAGTCGGGAATGGCGGTGGCGATGTCGGGGGCGGAGGCGGTGTTTGTCCAGGTTCCAGTGAAGAAGGCGACATCTGGTGAAAGGATGTTGAGGAGGTCCCATATCTCTACGGCGTGTCTGTGCAGCAAGCGTACATTGAGGAGGATGCATTTCAGGGCTTCTTTAGTGTGGGCGCCTGGCGTGGGTGTGGAGGTCGTGGGGGTGCTGTGGATGGTGAAGGAATGTCAGCAGTTTCGGCAGGAGAACTGGCCGTGGGTGGTGCTCGGCGTTGACAGCTGGCAGTTGTTGTTCCTTCCGGGGTTGAGTGCGTGGAGGGCAGCTGGGTCGTAGCAGTGGAAGGTCGGAGATCCAGGGTCCCTGGCATTGGTTGCGGTTGGGTCACGGACGGGCGCAGACGGGCTTGCCTTTGGCGCGCATTCGGCGCTCGGGCTGCATGGCCGCGCAGCGGCCGCCATTAAGTAGGGAAGGGGGGAGGGAATCGCAGCTGGGAGGCAGGAAATCGGGAGGGGCCGAGGGGGCAGCAGCGGCGGGAAGGGAAACGGGCAGGAAACAGGAAAACAGGGCAAAACAGCTAAACAAACACAAAAATACACCAACTCTAACACACACCCATACAACTACCCAAGACGGAGTTGCTGAGTAGCTCTTGTTGTATTAAGTGTGAGGTACATGGAGGAGACTTCTTACACTTTGCTTGGCTCTGCTCTGTGGTGAAACTTCAAAAGTACATAGAGGGTCCCTGACTGACTGCATATATTTGGAGAAGGGGTCAGGGAAAAATACACATAGCAAACAGAAATAAATACTTCTCCAAATCTTCATATAGCAAAAACAGTACATTTATGGTATACAAAAGCCATAAGTCAGACCAGTTAAATTTATAATTTATTCATTTTAAGTACAAAAATATTTTTTAAATCCTTTTTTATTTTAAATAGAGAGCCATAGCACATATTGTTGTGATATTACCTTGACATCTATATATACATAATTAGTGAGCACCACAAGAAAAAACGGACAATACAAATATTTAATCTAAATACAGCACAAGAAAACATATGACCAATTGCAGAACAATGAAAACAGAAAACATATATCCAAAAGTACATAACAACAAATCACATAACAAACATTCAAAAACAAAAAGGAATCAAAAAGGTTCTAAAAATTGTTACTCATTGTGATAACAGTTATAGTACAACAAGAATGATACTGGTATAGCATGTATTAGAACAGGTGAACAGAAGTGCTCCGACGCACGTTTCGGACGTACAATTGATGTCAACAACCTTCATCAGGGCGCTGTCTGTGAAAATTTGTCTGTGGCAGAAAGCCATCCACTCAAGACATATTCAGAAGAACTGTGCACATGGCAGGCGCTCACAACAATCTTCACAACAACTGGTCTGAAAAGTGTAAGGCATGGAATAAATTACGTAGCTAAATATAGCGGGCATAGGAGGAGAAAATAACCTAAGTGCCAGTGTGTAACAGGACTCCACCATAAATCATGAGGTGTGTAATGGTAGCCAAAGCAATAACACCCTGTGAAGAAGGAAACAGTTGTGATAAAATTGAATAAATCCATAATAAAGAACAAGCATTTGCAATGCAATAGGTCTCGCATTAGTGAAAGTTTGAGCTATTGGCGTTGCAAATGCTAATGTTTTTTTGGGGGGTTAAAAAGAATTCCCAGCAGTAGCATAAGTAATAAAATAAAATCCACAAAGCAAGAAAAGGGGCAGTAAGTTGTAAAGGGACCTCTATTAGCCATATAAGGTACTACACCCTTGCTTATGCTACTGCTGGGATATTTAAAAAATAAATATAAATAACAAACATTATTATTTGCAACGCTAATAGCTCACACTATCAGTAACGCAAGTCCTATTGCATGGCGAATGAATGTTGGGTCAGTGACCCTTTCAGGGCAGCTCCTCCCGTCTCTGGAGAGGTTAGCTGCTTCTCTCGCAGGCAGGCCTTCTCCGGATCTTCTGTTTATAAAAGCACTGTGGGAACATCAGCTCATAGTTATGACCCTGGTACAGCATCATCTGTAGCTGATGCTGTAGAGATCTAGCATTAATTAATGGCCCTGAGGGCGCAGGACCGATGGCAAACCGGACACTTTTGGAAAAAAACAAGTACCAATCAAACAATGTGCCACCTGCAATGTTCATTTGCCCAGCCAACTAGAGCAGTAGCTAACCAGGTATCAGATACTTTCTTTATTCCATACCTCTGGCAAGAATGTGGATTCCATACCTCTGGCATGAATGCGAATTCCATACCTCTGGCATGCATGTGGATTCTATACCTCTGGCATGAATGCGGATTCCATACCTCTGGAATGAATGCGGATTCCATACCTCTGGAATGAATGCGGATTCCATACCTCTGGAATTAATGCGGATTCCATACCTCTGGAATGAATGCGGATTCCATACCTCTGGAATGAATGCGGATTCCATACCTCTGGCATCACTGTGGATTGCAGCCCAGAAACCCTATGAGAGTTTAACTCTTATGGAGACTCCAAACTGAAGTCTGTCAATAGTGTTAACAATCGGGCACCACCACGGGTGCACTGGTCATGTGGCCGTATGAGCTGGTTGATCTTAGTCAAATTTCGAAATGTATATAATGTGTATGGCTGTTAAATACAATTGAAAACTCTTGTTAGTTCAGCAGCTATTCTTTATTAGGGCAATCAATCAATGTATTTTAGGATAAATCCCTCCATTAAGGAGAAAACCCCATCAGATAATTTAGGGTTTGCGATCTGTTGACTCGCACCTGCAGGCGACAGGACTGTTCCAAAGACACTTGAGCCGGAAAGACTTAAACCACGTTTTTTGAAACATTGTATTAATTTCCCAAAATACATCATGAGAAGTCAACATATACAATCTGCATATGAGATGAATCTTCTACAACATATAGAGTAACGAAGAAGTAAAAACTCCCATGGGAGTCAAGCAAAGAACAATTCACATATGTCTTTACAATATCAGGACAGGTATGGCAGTTAACATTCCACTCGAGCCTCTCAGGAGGGTCCTCTAATTAAACGTGCTAGCTTATCTTGTAATTTACCTATGTATTTATTCATGAGCTCCTCTGTATCCACTCTAGGTACAATTAACCATTTCTACTCTAAGCATTAATTGCCTCTGTTATATCAATGCACCATGCATAATTATTCTTCATCACCCCATTGGAAACGGACCCTGCTACAGTGCATCCTGCCAGGGCCCACTATTGTGAGACATCAGGGTCCAGCAGCTGGTGAGTGTTTGCAGGCACCAAGGGATCTGGGGAGAGGGGTGAGGCGATGTTCATTGGTGTAACTGATACTTTGAGATTCAGGAGGCACAAGCATTTGTGCACATAATGTAGGGGGCAGAGGTAAATGCAGGAGTTTATGAGTGGGCGTGGCCTGCCGGCCATCACTTTCAAAGGCCATCTAAAGTAAATAAATAGGCAGCCTTGGTCATTAATGCCCCACCTAATCTTGTGGCACCCTCATTAGGGAAGTAGACCATCCAGGCTCACATAAGTGGGGGAAAAGAACTGACTGCTGAAGTGTCATTTCAAGAATTAGATCCACCCTTCGTTAAAAAAGTACATTGTCTGTCTTTAAATAGGGTCTCGCCAAAAATGTGACGGAAACTGTAAAATCACTAACGGTGGGAAATAAATGCATCCTAAAAATAGCCAGGCCTCTCACATCCGTAAATGACAAGCAGTCACACACTAAAAGAAGCCACTTCCACTCCTCACACAGAACCATTCAGACACAACAAAGCATTATTTCACCCCTCACAGATTAGTGGTAACACTGCACCGATAATGCTCACAACCGCTCAGACTGCCAGTCACACTAACACAGCCCAGAGTAGCAGTCTCACACCACTGACAGGTCTCACATATCTGATAGTGTAGCAGTCATGCATTACCAGAAGCACTCTCACATCCCTCGCAGTCTAGGAGTCATACACCACCAGGCATACTGACAGTCACACACTACCAGCAGCACTCACGCCCCTCAAAGAATAGGAGTCTCATACAATAATAGCACTCTTACAGCCCTCACAGACAAGTAGTCGCGCCCTACCAGAAGCACTTTCACACCCCTCACATACTACCAGCGCCAAACTTACATCAACACTTACGCCCCTCACAGAATAGCAGTCTCACATAATACTGGCGCTCTTGAGGAGGCACCCCCCGCGCATAGGGGAGGAGCGCCCTTAGTCGCGCCACGGAACGGAACCTCCTTCGGTGGGCTGGTTTGTGGAGGGGTAACCCTGGTGACGTGCTTAGGATACGTAAAAGAAACCGAAACTTACCAGGATGGCATTTAAGGCGGCGTCCCTGGGGTCTCGTCCTCTTTGTCTTCTTGGACCCCAGGGGGCCCGCAGGAACGTTGTGTGGCTCAGTGGGTTCAAGGAGGCCTGGCGTAGCGTTAGTGGCAGCGAGCTGTTGGCTCAGTTAAGTAATCTCATTGTGCCCGGAATGCAAGGTCACGGGTTCGATTCTATATAATTGGTATTGTATTTTATTTAAGTGGCAGCGAGCTGTTGGCTCAGTTAAGTATTTTCATTGTGCCCGGAATGCAAGGTCACGGGTTCGATTCTATATAATTGGTATTGTATTTTATTTAATTGTAAGCGGCGCGCAATAGCCCTGATAGGTTTTGTTATTTTGTGTTCCCATGTGTTCCCACTCATCTACCTCGAGATATCCCAGGAGCATTAGAGCGCGCGAATATACGATCCATTATTGCAGCTGAGGTCTTTACAAAAAGCACTTCAGAAAATGTCCTGCTTTGAACAGCACTACTTACTTTAATGTTCCAAGATGAGAGCGATTGATCCCTTCTTTCTCCCTCTTCAACCATGTGATGCCAGGAGAGTGAATTAGGAGGCAGCCGCGTTAAAGAGGACGAGCCCGTATGTGGTGGGGGCGCGGCTACAGTGTGGGAGCGTCCTCATTGCCCCGAGGTTCGTGCCTAGGCGTGCGCGAAGATACATTTGCAGCGCGGTATTCAGAGAACGATCTCAAGGTGCATAAAATTGAGACAGCGGGAGCCGCGGCGGAAAGCGGAATAGCATTAGATGCTGCCGCGATATGCAGGAGCGCGCCCGGATGTGGCTACAACTTCCGGTATATGGATCAGCAGTGACGTCGCCTTTGATTAACCTGTGCAATGCCAGGATATCGTTTGTGGCCTTGCCTGATTTTTGCCTTACATTTGCATTTGGTAATGTGTGCATCAGTGGCAGAATACTATTTGTCTGTAGCTTCGGCTATGAAATGCTTTTACACGGCTGGAGGCTGTTGCACGGAAGCAATGTCAATAGCGCAGTTGTTATGACCGGGGACTCTAGAGGCTGCAGTGAGGGGTTAGATTCCTGCCATCATTAGGTGGCGGGATTTTCCATTTACGCGGCGATTCTGACTGAGAAAACGCCATCATTAGCCCCACAATTATTTGGGTACATGTCCCTTATACACGGGGCGGCATCCGAGTTCCAAGGGTCAGCATGGATGCAGTACGAAATTAAGTTTAGGCAGATAAAAGCTGTTAGGCCAGAAATAGCATGGGACCAGAGGGAGATCAATATTTGGCATGCAGAGTTCTCTATGTCTCAAGCAACGGGGAGGGCGGCTCAGTCCTTTCGACTCGACAGGAGTTTGGGAGACAAAAAACTGGCCTGCTGGCACTACAACAGGAAGGAATTCAGCAAGGGGGCAGCATGTAGGTTTAAACACCTTTGCTCTTTCTGCGGGGGACAAGGACACCCAGAGTTTAAGTGTTTCAAAAAGCTTGGCAAGCAGAGAGAGCAATCAACCCCTAAGAGTCGGCTACCCAACTAATAGTGCGAAGCTCCCTTCCCCAATTCGCCTGCATGTTCTCACTCATCTACTCAGCAAATATACACACAACAAGGTTCACACATGTTGTACTGTGGTTTCAGGGACGGGTTCCGCATTCCTTCCCGCGCACCCCCCACATCGGTCCCACCAAAGAATCAATTGTCAGTTTTGCAGCAGCATGATTTGGTCCGGGACAAAATTATGAGGGAGGTGCATGCGGGGAGGGTGGCGGGTCCTTTCAGTTATCCACCGTGCAAATCATTGGTATGTTCGCCATTGGGCTTGGTTCCAAAGAAGGAGCCAGGCAAATTCTGCTTGATTCACAACCTCTCTTACCCCGCTGGGTCATCTGTCAATGATGGGTCGGACCCAACACTATGTGCAGTACGATACACCACCTTTGACGAAGCCATTGCAAAACTACAGAGATTAGGCAAGGGGCCCTAATGGCAAAGTCCGACATAGAGGCGGCCTTCCGCCTGTTACCCGTTCACCCAGAGGATACTCGCTTGCTAGGCTTCACTTTCGAGGGTCAGTACTTCCTTGACTTATGCATGCCCATGGGGTGTTCAATAGCGTGTTCTGTGTTCGAGACATTCAGCAGATTCCTTGAGGGGGCAGTGAGGGATTTGGTGTCATCGGACGATGTGGTGCATTACCTGGATGACTTCCTGTTCATGGGTCCCCCGGGTAACCGGGCATGTGAAAGGGCCCTGCAGGGTTTTCGACAGCTGGCTCAGGCATTCGGGGTTCCGTTGGCTGAAGACAAGACGGAAGGCCCCACCACCTGTTTGTGCTTCCTGGGTATTGAGATAGACTCCGTGGTTGGGGAGTGTAGGTTGCCTCAGGGAAAGGTGAGGGCATTCAGGGATGCGGTTACCACCTGCTTAGCGGCCAGGAATGTTACGCTACAACAGCTGCAAGTCTTGGTGGGGCAATTGAACTTCGCCTTGAGAGTGATCCCCATGGGGAGAGTTTTTTCAAAAAACATAGCGCGAGCAATGACCGGCTTACAGGCAAAGCACCACCACACCAGATTGTCTGCAGAGGTCAGAGAGGACTTGGAGACATGGAAGGGGTTCTTAGATAATTTCAATGGAACACTATTATGGCAGCAACCAGCCCAGAGCAGCAGGGAAATATCCCTCTACACAGAGGCGGCGGGCAGCATTGGTTTTGGGGCAGTGTTGGGCTCTAGGTGGTGCATGCAGCATTGGCCTGGGGAGTGGATTGCGTCTGGACTCACACGTAACGTTACCTTTCTAGAATTGTTTCCCATCATTGTCGCCCTAGACATTTGGGGGGCATCAATTGCGAACACCAGAATAATTTTTTGGTCAGACAATATGTCTGCGGTTCTGGCCATCAATAATCAGAGCGCGAAATGCCTTTGGGTGCTGCGGTTGCTGAAGTATCTTATTCGCCTATGTCTGTTGCATAACGTGCATTTTTCTGTCAAACATGTACCGGGTGTGGATAATGCAGTGGCTGACACTTTGTCTTGATCTAAGTTGGCAGAGTTCAGGGCACGGTGGCCGCAGGAGGATGAAGTGATGGCGGAGTTCCCAGAGGAGTTGTGGAGGCTTGGTGCTCCATTGCCACAGACCTAATTGCAGCAGCGCTGGCACCCAAGACAAAACGTATGTGTTGGAAATGGCCCTTTTTGCAGGGTCACCCCTAAACTTTTTGCCTGCCTCCTGTATTTTTGCTGACCTGTTTCTGTTGGTTTTATGACTCTGGGCACTTTACCACTGCTGTTCAGTGCTAAAGTGCATATGCTCTCCCTTTGTAAATATGTCTATGTGAATTGGTATATCCCTGATTGGCTTATTTGGTTTACCTGTTAGTCCCTAGTAGTGTGGCCTATGTGTGCCCAGGGCTGGTAAACCAAATGCTGCTGGTGGGCATGCAGCGCTGGTTTGCGCCACCCACAGAAGCAGCTTGTAAAGTGTGTCTCAGACCTGCCACTGCAGAGTCTGTGTGCAGTCCAGAACTGCCATCTTGGCTGTGAAGTGCACCCACTTCCCAGCCCCTGAACCTTCCCTTGGCATCATGTAAGTCCCCCTATGGTAGGGTGCATTGTATGTGTAAGGTAGGACATGCCTTGGTGTGTGTAGCATGTCCTGGTAGTGAATTACACCCAATTTCGTTTTTCACTACTGTAAGGCTACCTGTTCCTCATAGGCCAGAATGGGCAGTTTGACTATTACATGCTATAGTCCTAACTGACCCCAGGAACGTGGTAGAAAAACGAATTTAGTATGCCTGAGCTCAGAATATTAAAATACACCTTTTAGTGAAGTTTATTTTTATATTCTGTGTTTGAAAATACCACTTTTAGAAAGTAGGTATTTTCTTGCCTAAGCCTTCCAGTGTGCTCTGCTGTTATGTGTATTGGCTGTCTGGTTTTGAAGGGACAGGGCAGGCTGAGTCAGACCTGGGTTGAATAGAGAGATCTGCATTTAGAGTATGGGGAGGGGTGGCTCCTTGACCTGAATAGGGCTGTGCCTGGCAAGGTGAATGCTGGCTCCACCTCCTACTGTGTATCTGCTAGCAGACCCCCTCTTTCTGAAAGGAAGGATGCAGCCTGGTAAACAACTTGCTCCAGGACTGAGCAGAACTGGTTCTGGCTAGGTTCAGTGACTTGTAGCTTCTGAGAACAAAGACTTTTGGGGTATAAATATCTGTGCTCAAACCCCTACAATTGGTATTGCTTTTGGATCTGGAGAGGAAACTCTGTCCGTGCCACTGGAGGAATCTGCAGGAAGTGACTGTCCCTGTGCTTGTGTGTTGTTTCTTGCACTGGCCTGCAGCAGTGACCACTGGACCTTGAAGAAGAGGAAAAGGAACTCTTGAGAGAACTTTTATTTTGTACAAGCAATTACCCAAGGGCTAGGAAAGAGCTAGCCTCCTGCTGGAGTCTCAGGCACATCAGACTCCACCACCAACCTCCTGCTTCCTCCCTGCGAGGACTGCTATCTGCTGATGAGGCTCCTGTGAGTTCCAGGGCCTCTAGTTTGCATCAGAGAAGAGAGTGTGGGAAATCGACGCTAACGCATCTTTGCGAGCCGCTGCAGTCGAGAGCGCTGGGAAAATCATCGCGCTGCTGCCGCCGAGGGCTCGCAACATGAAACCATCGCTGACGCCCCTGTGCGAGCCGCTGCAGAAGAGACGCGCTGGAAAAATCATCGCGCTGCTGTCGCCGCGCACTCGCAACCCTTAAAGAAATCATCGCCTCGAGACATCGCATTGCGGACGACGTGCGTCCGCTACTTTGATCGCATCGCACCGAATTTCGTCGCTCCCTCGCGGAGCGTCTTGTCTTCGCATCGCAACACGATCGCACAGCGCAACCGGATCGCCGCATCGACTTCTCCCACGCGGCAAGAAAGTCATCGCATCAGCGGTCCAGCGTGCAGAAGTTTGTCGCATCGTCTCCGCACGCATCACGCAGATCGGCGCATCATCCTCCCTTGCGGCAAGGATTTCAACGCATCGCCGGCCTCGCGTGCCGAGAATCATCGCTACAGCTTATTTGCGACATTTTGTTGGTTTTGCTACTAAACCCAGGTACTTTGTGAGAGAAAGGGTCGCAGAGACCACTGCTTTGAACTTGAACCTTATTTTTGCAACCTTTAAACTATTTTTGACAGCCCTTCAACAGCTATCCTATTTTTGACAGTATTGTGGCTTTTACAGTTATTGGTCTTGTGATAAATCTGCCTTTATATAAAGATACTTATTTTTTATAACTACTTGTGTGGTGTCCCTTTGTAGTGTTCCTCACTGTGTTACTGTGTATGGTCATAAATGCTTCACACCCTGCCTCTGAGATAAGCCTACCTGCTCGTGCTACGTTACCACAGGGTTGAGCAGGGGTATCAAGGAGGGTAGCCCTCTTACTCTGACTTAGGAAGAAGGGTCCCTACTTGGACAGTGGACAGCCATTGCCAACTAGAGACCCCCATTTCTAACATTGGTGGGCAGCGGTGAGGATCTGGACTTGCATTTATGATCGCATACAGTAATTATAGTGTACACTACTAGTGAGTGCAGACCATAACGTACCGCATACATTTTTTGAGAGTTTTTTTTGGATCCTATATTGTGATTGATATTGCCGGTGATTTTTTACCCGCGTACATTTTCTTGAGAAGTTTTCTTCTATCTTTTATTGATATTGCCCGTGATTGTTACAATGGGCAAGCCTATTTTTATTGATATTGCCGGTGATAGTACCCGCATACATTTTTGAGAATTGTTGGATCCTATATTGTGATTGATATTGCTGGTGATTTTTTACCCGCATACATTTTCTTGAGAAGTTTTCTTCCATCTTTTATTGATATTGCCCGTGATTGTTACAACGGGCAAGCCTATTATTTTATTATTATTGATATTGCCCGTTATTGCTACAATGGGTCTTGCTGAAATGAGACCTACCTTTTATATAGATGATCTGTTAACCTACAGTCTAGAGGAGCTAAGGGGGTTCTGTGAGGAGAGGGGCTTAGCAGTGAGTAGGAAGGAGACTCGGCTATCCATGCAGACATCCCTGAGACTTTGGCAACAAGACAGATGGGGATTCTTGGAGTCCCAGTACACCTACCAAGAGGGTAGTTGGTCTGAGGGTGGCTGTGGAGAGTCTGAAGAGGAGGAAGAAAGTGTTATGGACTATCTCATAGGTGGGGAGTTCCTTGATGAGTCTAGTGCCTATGGTAGTGCCAGATTCCCCTCATGGTCCCCAGAGGAGTTGGGGGACAGGCGGGAAGGTCCCATAGGTAGGGAGTCCCTTGCTGGATCTAGTGCACAGGGTAGTGCCCAATCCCCTTCATGGTCCCCAGAGGAGTTGGACAGACAGAGGGAGACTGAGAACCAGCTGAAATTAGAGAGGCTCCAAATAGAGATTGCCCAGCTGGAGGCGCACCTAGCGCAAATAGCAGAAAAGGAGAAGTTAGCTCAGGAGGGTAGATTATCCCCTAAGCGCAGTTTTAATTGTCTGGACTCACCAGTGAGGGTGGGGTCCAGTGGTGGCAGCAGAATTGAGATATATAGTGATGACAGTGTAGTACACCCACCCAGAGATGTAGCACCTGACTTGAAGGAGGGGGTTGATCTACACCAGGGGATTCAAGGATATGAGGTAGCTCCATTAATGTGCAGTGTCCCTGAGGTGGATTGGGAAACTAGCGCAGGGGCCCATAGTCCTAGTGAAAGGAGGGATACTCTACCGACTCTGGATGAGAGGTGCAGGGAGAGGGGTTCCCCGTGGTTGAAGTCCTGGTGTATGAGTGTGAGGACCGCCCAGAAGAGTGTGGGTTGAGTGATAGAGACAGTCAGTTAATGTCTCGCCCATTTCAAGAGAGTGGTGTGGGGTACGTGTGTGAGACACTGGATTGTGAGGTAAAGGTTAGCACCTGCGTGGAACTGTGTAGTCCAATTGTGGGAGAGCATATTGTGAGTTCCTATTTTCCAGAGCTAAACCAACATGTGTTAGAGTGCGAGTTCTCTGATCCTAGGGGACTTGCGCAGGAGGCAGACCTCTGGGTGAGTACCAGAGGCTCTGTAGAGATATTGGGGAATGACCCTAAGAGGAGTGGTTCAGAAGTTTTCCAACCCAGAGTGCTGGGAAAGGTTAGGAGTGTTACAGCTGGGTCCCCTTGTTGTGAGGAGGTTGTAGGGCCTCACATCCTGTCTCGTGGGAGCAGGAGTGAGACTGGGATAGGTCCCGAAGTGCCCCAACCTCAGTCTCCAGGACTGGATGGTTCCATGAGGGAACACCAGGTAGGGAGCCTAGTCTGTCCGGGATGGACCGTCCGTTGTGGGGGTCTCCCCGTGTTAGGTGAGCTGGGAGTGCCTGTAATCAGACCTCCAGCAGTTCTAGTGTCTGGCAGTACCGCTCCAGTTGGGAGGGTGCAGAAGGCCAGAGTGAGGTGTGAGGGGGGAAAGAGTCCCCAGTGGAAGAACCAGTGGGTCAGGGGCCAGCCAGAAGGGCTGAGCCTCATAGGATTGGCCATGGTGACGCCACTTCTGTCCTGGGGCATCTTCACGCACTGTCAGAGGGACAGGAGGTCGTGAGCTCTGTGCCAGGCAGACTGTCACACGACACGCTAGGTATGTGTCACCTCAGGACGCCCTGGTTGGCCAGGCAGTTGTTCAACCACAGGGGTTGGTCCCTGGGATGGTAAGTCAGGTCCAGGTGTTGTCTGACCTGGAGGGAGGGACAACTGTAAGCAGTGTCCCGGCCATTTTTTTTTCTAAGAGCACCACTCCAGGTCGGAGGGTGCAGTATGCTGGAAGGGGTGCAGAGGGAGGGAGTCTCGCCTCTGACCCCGGTGCCACCTAAGGGTTTTTCAGGTTGGTAGATCAGTTGCAGGGTCCAAGCCCTGAACTGGTGGAGGGGTGTGTTTTCTTTGAGGGGGGCCTGTGTGCTCCCCAGGAAGTCCTGGAGTGCCAGGCAAACTGTGGCACAACTCTAGAAGAGTGTATTTTCCTTGGGGGAATTGGTGTACGCCCCAGAAGTCCTGGGTTGCCAGGCACAGGCCCAGCCTAAGGGTACAGACCCTAGGTTGGGGGCCAGGTTCAGGGTGTCCCCCCTGATCTGGAGGAAGGGGCAACTGCTAACAGTGCCCCTCCAGGTTTGTGTTATGGGGGCACCTCTCCAGGTGGGAGGGTGCCAGGCCCCAGTAAGGGGGGCGGGGCGAGGGCAGCCTCCCCCCTGACCTCCGCCCAGCCTAAGGGATTCAGACCCTATGCTGGGATGCCAGTTGCAGGATAGAACCCCAGAACTGGTGGGTGAGTTATGCAGGACACCTGCCGCAGGTGCCCTGACAATTCTGGAAGGGGGTACCGCTCCAGGTGGGAGGGTACCGAGCCCCAAAGAGGAGGACCAGGTGTGGGGGAGCCCACCCCAGTCGCTGGCCCCGCCGTTGGGTACAGGCCCAGGGCTGGTGGGTCAGTGTCAGGGCATGTTGCCTGACCTGTCAGGAGGGAGAGTGGACAAAAGGTGCCAGACACCTGGGGTTACTGCCCCTCACTCTCTGATGCCACAAAAGTTTGAGAGCCCTGAGAGGTATAGGGCTTGGATTTCATCCCTGACTACTGTCAGTGGCTACTGGGGCTTGTTGTTTATCTGTTGGGACACACCTGGGGGCCAGCTAAGGTTAGGTGTTGCACAGGTGGTGTCCACAGGTGAGGGGAAGAGTTCCCCATTGGTTATCTTAGTGGGCCCTGGGAGTGTGGACAGAGGGATCCACCAGGGTTCAGATTGGAGTAGAGCTGGCATATGCCCCTGCAGTTGCGGGCCAGTTCCGTGTTCTATCGCCTGAAGCAGGGAAGCCCATGAAGGTAGTGATTGGTCTACCCTGCGTTTTGGCTGGAAGGGGGTTGTGTTGGAAATGGCCCTTTTTACAGGGTCACCCCTAAACTTTTTGCCTGCCTCCTGTATTTTTGCTGACCTGTTTCTGTTGGTTTTATGACTCTGGGCACTTTACCACTGCTGTTCAGTGCTAAAGTGCATATGCTCTCCCTTTGTAAATATGTCTATGTGAATTGGTATATCCCTGATTGGCTTATTTGGTTTACCTGTTAGTCCCTAGTAGTGTGGCCTATGTGTGCCCAGGGCTGGTAAACCAAATGCTGCTGGTGGGCATGCAGCGCTGGTTTGCGCCACCCACAGAAGCAGCTTGTAAAGTGTGTCTCAGACCTGCCACTGCAGAGTCTGTGTGCAGTCCAGAACTGCCATCTTGGCTGTGAAGTGCACCCACTTCCCAGCCCCTGAACCTTCCCTTGGCATCATGTAAGTCCCCCCTACGGTAGGGTGCATTGTATGTGTAAGGTAGGACATGCCTTGGTGTGTGTAGCATGTCCTGGTAGTGAATTACACCCAATTTCGTTTTTCACTACTGTAAGGCTACCTGTTCCTCATAGGCCAGAATGGGCAGTTTGACTATTACATGCTATAGTCCTAACTGACCCCAGGAACGTGGTAGAAAAACGAATTTAGTATGCCTGAGCTCAGAATATTAAAATACACTTTTTAGTGAAGTTTATTTTTATATTCTGTGTTTGAAAATACCACTTTTAGAAAGTAGGTATTTTCTTGCCTAAGCCTTCCAGTGTGCTCTGCTGTTATGTGTATTGGCTGTCTGGTTTTGGAGGGACAGGGCAGGCTGAGTCAGACCTGGGTTGAATAGAGAGATCTGCATTTAGAGTATGGGGAGGGGTGGCTCCTTGACCTGAATAGGGCTGTGCCTGGCAAGGTGAATGCTGGCTCCACCTCCTACTGTGTGTCTGCTAGCAGACCCCTCTTTCTGAAAGGAAGGATGCAGCCTGGTAAACAAAGTGCTCCAGGACTGAGCAGAACTGGTTCTGGCTAGGTTCAGTGACTTGTAGCTTCTGAGAACAAAGACTTTTGGGGTATAAATATCTGTGCTCAAACCCCTACAATTGGTATTGCTTTTGGATCTGGAGAGGAAACTCTGTCCGTGCCACTGGAGGAATCTGCAGGAAGTGACTGTCCCTGTGCTTGTGTGTTGTTTCTTGCACTGGCCTGCAGCAGTGACCAATGGACCTTGAAGAAGAGGAAAAGGAACTCTTGAGAGAACTTTTATTTTTGTACAAGCAATTACCCAAGGGCTAAGAAAAGAGCTAGCCTCCTGCTGGAGTCTCAGGCACATCAGACTCCACCACCAACCTCCTGCTTCCTCCCTGCGAGGACTGCTATCTGCTGATGAAGCTCCTGTGAGTTCCAGGGCCTCTAGTTTGCATCAGAGAAGAGAGTGTGGGAAATCGACGCTAACGCATCTTTGCGAGCCGCTGCAGTCGAGAGCGCTGGGAAAATCATCGCGCTGCTGCCGCCGAGGGCTCGCAACACGAAACCATCGCTGACGCCCCTTTGCGAGCCGCTGCAGCCGAGACGCGCTGGAAAAATCATCGCGCTGCTGTCGCCGCACACTCGCAACCCTTAACGAAATCATCGCTTCGAGACATCGCATTGCGGACGCCGTGCGTCCGCCACTTTGATCGCATCGCACCGAATTTCGTCGCTCCCTCGCGGAGCGTCTTGTCTTCGCATCGCAACACGATCGCACAGCGCAACCGGATCGCCGCATCGACTTCTCCCACGCGGCAAGAAAGTCATCGCACCGGCGGTCCAGCGTGCAGAAGTTAGTCGCATCGTCTCCGCACGCATCACGCAGATCGGCGCATCATCCTCCCTTGCGGCAAGGATTTCAACGCATCGCCGGCCTCGCGCGCCGAGAATCATCGCTACAGCTTATTTGCGACATTTTGTTGGTTTTGCTACTAAACCCAGGTACTTTGTGAGAGAAAGGGTCGCAGAGACCACTGCTTTGAACTTGAACCTTATTTTTGCAACCTTTGAACTATTTTTGACAGCCCTTCAACAGCTATCCTATTTTTGACAGTATTGTGGCTTTTACAGTTATTGGTCTTGTGATAAATCTGCCTTTATATAAAGATACTTATTTTTTATAACTACTTGTGTGGTGTCCCTTTGTAGTGTTCCTCACTGTGTTACTGTGTATGGTCATAAATGCTTCACACCCTGCCTCTGAGATAAGCCTACCTGCTCGTGCTACGTTACCACAGGGTTGAGCAGGGGTATCAAGGAGGGTAGCCCTCTTACTCTGACTTAGGAAGAAGGGTCCTTACTTGGACAGTGGCCAGCCATTGTCAACTAGAGACCCCCATTTCTAACAGTATGTATGAGAAAGCTTGGGGGGGTATACAACGCAACGTTCAGACCAGACCAGACCAACGTAGACAGGTTCTCCCCGGAAGGAGTGCTGGGTTTCCTGGTGAGGCAGAAGGATGGGGGGAAAATCGCTGTCGCTTGTGCGCCGGCAACTGTCCGCCATTGCCTTCTTTGCCGGGTTACAAGGAGTCAGGGATCCTACCAAGGACTTTAGGGTGCGAAAGGCCATCACGGGTTGGGAACGCATGGTACCGGGTGTACAAGACAATAGGCGACCTATAAACATGGAACGGCTGGGGAGGCTTTTGGCGGCTTTACAGCGGGTGTGCCGGTCCCAGTATGAAACAGAGCTATTCCGTCTTGCGTACGTGCTGGCCTTCTTTGGGGCCTTGCGCATCTCCGAGTTGGTAGCATCATCCAAAAAGGGTGAAGGCGGGCTAGGCTTGGCAGATGTCCGCTTCGAAGTAGGGGCAATCCATCTCAGGATCCGTAGGTCCAAAACAGACCCGCTAGGGAAAGGCACACGGGTGACATTGCACGCGGCGCACAACACCACATTCTGTCCAGTGGCATTGGCGAAGGATTATCTCTGGGGACGCCCCGTGGTGGATTCAACCAGGCTTCTACTACACCAGGATGGGGCACCAATGACGCGATACCAGTTCATTAAGGTGTGTAGGCGGGCATTGGCCTTCCTGGGCGAGGATTCAACCCAGTTTAGTTCCCATTCCTTTCGCATAGGGGCAGCCACCACAGCAGCGGCGATGGGCCTGCCAGCTGATGCAATTAAGAGGGTGGGTCGATGGCGGTCAGCATGTTTCGAGCGATACGTGCGGCCAAATCCCATCTAGAAGGAGGGCGATGCCCGTGGGCACAACAGTCTTGGTCATAACAGCAATTCTTCTCCCTTTCAGTTGATGCCCGCAGCCCAGTACACGTATGTTGGTGTGGGCATTCCTTGATTCGCAGAGTGGAGCAGCAATTCCGTGGGTCCAGTATGGAGGAAGCACAAGAGGCCGCGGGGTATGCACACCATTGGATTGGGGTGGAGGGTCTAAGATTGCAGGATCTATTTGGTCAGTTTGAACAAGCATTACAATCCGAAGCATTTCCCCGCCCGGATATTTTAATTATTCACGCTACGGGGAATGTTATGGTACCCCTGGGCAGGCGAGGGGTGAGAGAGGCCTTGTTTTCAGTCATGTCCAGGATTAAACAATACTTACAGATGGTGGCAATATTGTGGTCGGAGGTAATACCGCGGGCGATGTGGGCCATGGAGGCTCCGGTAAAGGCCATGAACCAATCGGTAAAGAAGCTGAACCATTCCATCAAAACAATATTAGCAAGTTCCACCATGGGTACAATTCGGCACAACTTGCTACATCCCCGGAATAGGGCCTTGTCCAATCAGGATGGGGTGCATCTGTCGGCCAAAGGGACAGCGATCTTTATCCAGACTATACTGGGGGCTATTTTGGAGTACAGTCAGCGCCAGGGGGAGGGGGGAGGGCGAGTGCGCCAGGGAGCTTCTCACCCTGTGGCGGAGCGCTGACAGATAACAGCAAAGGGGCATGCACAGCAATGGAGGTTCAGCGACTGGATGGACCCCAGGAGGGGGTAGGATGGAAGTGTGCAGAGGGTAGGCGGGGAAGGGACTGACCTGCTGGTGGTCCTGGACTCTACTGCCGAGGGTAGGCGGGGAGGGGACTGACCTGCTGGCGGTCCTGGACTCTACTGCCCTAACCCGCAACATATGGACTGAGTAGAATCTTGGGGAGGCTGCCTGTGTTCAGGTACCTTGGTGGGCTGGTGCGCTATGCGGTGCCCTGGATTTCAAAATAATGCAACTGTTTGCTGTAGCGCATTGGGGCCTGCTGGCACAATGTGCGCAGCTGAGTGGGTCGGCCGAGTCGGCCAAATTCAAGTACATGTGTATGGACAAACTGAAGTTCAAGTGCAATGTCGTGACTAATGTTCCTTACTGCCTGTAACATGTGGATGTCGCTAAAGTCTGTTGCTGTGTATAATGATATATATCCAAGTAGAATACTTTACTCTCGTAGTGGTTTGTGGTGAATTATCTGATTTGATGAGAATAAAAGTCTACGCCTTGGACAACATAACTTGATTCTGAAAGTTCTTGGGCCCAGCAGGTGCTGGAAAGTATCAGAAGTGGGGGGAGTGAGTGTTACGTTGTGCGCGTACTATGAGGAGGCGCCCCCGCGCCTAGGGGAGGGGCGACCTTAGTCGCGCCAAGGAACCGAGCCTCCTTCTGTGGGCTGGTTTGTGGAGGGGTAACCCTGGTGACGTGCTTAGGATACGTAAAAGAAACCAAAACTGACCAGGATGGAATTTAAGGCGGCGTCCCTGGGGTCTCGTCCTCTTTGTCTTCTTGGACCCCAGGGGACCCGCAGGAACATTGTAAACCACCCACCCACCCAGCAGAAGAGCAAGACGGAGCACTGACCGATAACAGCAAAGGGGCATGCACAGCAATGGTGGTTCAGCGACTGGATGGACCCCAGGAGGGGGTAGGATGGAAGTGTGTAGGCGGGGAAGGGACTGACCTGCTGGTGGTCCTGGACTCTACTGCCGAGGGTAGGCGGGGAGGGGACTGACCTGCTGGTGGTCCTGGACTCTACTGCCCTAACCCGCAACGTATGGACTGAGTAGAATCTTGGGGAGGCTGTCTGTGTTCAGGTACCTTGGTGAGCCGGTGCGCTATGCGGTGCCCTGGATTTCAAAATAATGCAACTGTTTGCTGTAGCGCGTTGGGGCCTGCTGGCACAATGTGCGCAGCTGAGTGGGTCGGCCGAGTCGGCCAAATTCAAGTACATGTGTACGGACAAGCTGAAGTTCAAGTGTAATGTCGTGACTAACGTTCCTTACTGCCTGTAACATGTGGATGTCGCTAGTCTGATGCTGTGTATAATGATATATATCCAAGTAGAATACTTTACTCTCGTAGTGGTTTGTGGTGAATTATCTGATTTGATGAGAATAAAAGTCAACGCCTTGGACAAAATAACTTGATTCCGAAAGTTCTTGGGCCCAGCGGGCGCTGGAAAGTATCAGAAGTGGGGGGAGTGAGTGTTACGGTGTGTGCGTACTATACAGCCCTCACAGACATGTAGACACATACTAACGAAAGCACTCTCACACCACTCACGAACTAGCAGTAAAGCCAATAGGTATGGCCCATAAATCATTATAACTCTCCATTAATTGATATTTGTATGTATGTGGTATTGTAGATGTTCGAGTATTTTAATGCATGAATGAATCAATGAGTCAATTAACAGATGTTTGAGTGACTGAGGGCATGGACGACAAGTTAGAGCGCGTGACTGCACGGATGGAAGCATCCTGGCACTTTTTTTTTATAAGTCAGACATATTGGCTTTAATAATGCTCATTTTACTTGTATTTTGGCAGTATACAACTCTCCAAAGAACAACGTGTTCTCAATGTTGCTCAATTGTGCGTATTGTGTCTAAAAATTCCTGGCCTCCACTTCCTTACTACTGTAGGTTATTAATGGAGAGCTGAGCTAATAAAGAAAGAGTGTGCTTAGAGGCCACTCAGACCTAGCCCGCAAACCCACTACATCCATGCTAAATTTAGTTGTAAAGCAGTTTCGGAATCCTGGCGTCTAAGGTCTGAAAATCTAGAAGTTCAATAAAGGAAATTACAAAATGAATTCAAGCACGAAACTAAGGCCAGTGCTTATTTTAGCTCTGAAACGTCATTTCACGCAGGATGATTTACGAATGTCTGCAGTAAATTAGTGGTATGTGAGCAGCAGTTATTGTAAAATGTGCTAAAACAGTATAGTTATGGTAATTTAGATCGATGCCGCATAATGTACCGCGGTTTAAGGCAACAGAGATGGACGATTGTATTTCAGTGTGACGATTGTGTATTTTATTTTGAACTCGTAAGGGGCGTGGTCTGGAAACGGGATCTAGCTGGTTTCTGCGAGGGTCCTTAGATCTTTCTCCTGAGCCGTGCTGTCCTTCATTTTCAGCCAGTCAGACGACCTATCAATCAATAGCAGCCCCTTAAGAGGTGCGTGCCAGGGCTGAAACCACTCAGGGCCAGTCTTGTTTCTATGTCTCTCCCTGGAGGAGAGTCCTGGACACAATGCCACAGGAAGCATGAGCGTAAAATAAGTAGATTTATGTGGTATAACAAATTCAGCATAATGTCATCTCTCATGAGTTAGTACTGAAAGATATCAATGTTACATTTGGCAAAATTAGCATGCCGTGCCGCGTTACAGACAGTAAATGCTTGTGCAAAGCTGGCATATTTTAGCAGTGTGTTCCTACCCTTTCACACTGGATATCTACGTCTTAAATACAATTATACATGCCCTTAGACGGTATTTTAAGGTGCATTTAAATTTGACAGATTCCGTGCCCATGGTAATAAAAATAATTTTTTAAGTATGGTGCGCACGTTTGCAGCATCTGCAAATGCTTCTTATGAATAGATGCGGACAAGTTCTCTTGCACTTCCCAGGTCAGGGGACGGTACCTTTCTGAGCGCAGCCTCTAGCTACGTAAATAGTACCTAAAATATAAGCGGGCACCGTGCTAAAACAAAGCGCGGCGGCCGTGCAAATAAATAAAAAGTATGTGCTTGGCGACCCATGAAGTAGGTACCATAGTAATAAAACAAGCGGTGTTCAGAACATGAGCAGGAAACTAACCTAAACAAGCACTAAAGACACAAGCAGGAAACAATAATAACAAGGAGCGACGGGTGGGTGGCACTCGGGGGTGGCACACAGAGGGGGGGGCAGGGGGGCGGGGACGACGACGGTCGGGAGGGCGACACAGACGTGCATCGAGCACTGCCATAAGCATGAAGCAATGCAGTAAACACAAAAAAGAGTTCCCAAAATAACAGTTACGCTGTCTAAGCGTAACAAACCTGTACTTGGTCGGTGCTGCTCGGAAAAAAAACGGAAGTGATGTTGGCTGCCTAAACCAATTACAGGGCAGCAAAGAAGACCGACACTGCCCTGAACGAATAGTAAGGAGCAGGCGGGCAGCAGGCGGGAGCTACCTCAATTTACTAAATACTTCAAGTCTTGCGACAGGCTCGACCTAAAAAGTGATGTGGATCAAAGTAAAGTGGAAACAGCCAAAAGAAAAGAGCAAGGTTCATTCATCTGATATGGAAACGTAGAGCCATGAACTCATAAGTAGGGAAGTTTTCCACTACAGTATCACAATAGTAGGGAAGTATGGATAAAAACGATCCCACTACGGTATCACAAGATAGAATGTCTGTATAAAGAGAAAAGAAAAAAGACCAACATAAGGAATAGGCAACGTGATGGCCGATAAAGAACGGGAGGTTCACAAAACTATGAATTACTTGCCACCCGGGGCACTCCATGGGATGAGGGAGAGCAACAGGGCTCAGGATGCCAGGATGGAAGAAAGAGTTTGAAAACCAGTACTCGGGTATAATCCTGGTAAAATATGCCAAAGAGGTCTGCAAGGTAAAAACAAAGTTTGAGTGGGTTAATAGCAGAGACAACTGGCTGCGACCTTCAAGCATTTTGAAATTTGTACCTAAATCTCCTTATAATCTCAACCTTGAAGAATACTATGCCCTCAATAATCTACGTAAAAATCGTGATGTTACGATTAAACCCAGTGACAAAGGTTGGGGCATTGTTGTTTTAGATACCAAAGATTACAAGGATCAGATTCAAAAGATGTTAGATATTCCAGAGCATTACTCAAAAGTGAGCAATTTCCCAGAACAGAGGATCAAAAAAGAAATTCTACACATCACAGAAAGTGCCCTTGATAGAGGTACTATTTGTAGACAGGAATCCAAGTTTCTTAACAGATGGTACACCAAAATCCCTGTGCTATATGGAATGCCAAAAACTCACAAAGACCCCATCAAGCCCCCCTTCAGACCCATTGTGTCGACTATAGGATCCATTACAGTACCTCCGTCCAAATACGTAGATCATTTTTTAAAACCATTGGTGTCTGCCCTCCCAGCCTATGTTAAAGACACAGGACACATGATATCTAAAATTGAAGGAATACCCTTTAATTTCAATACTGACACGTTGGTCACGATGGACATTGAGTCATTATACACCAATATTCCTCAGCTAGAAGCATTAGAAGCAGTCAAAGCGACCCTAGAAAGAAGTGATAATCAGGACGATCACATGTTTATCCTTAAGTGTCTGGCCATTGTTCTCAAAGAGAACTATTTTGAATTCAACAACTCCATTTACAAACAGATCCAAGGAGTCAGCATGGGGGCAGCCTGTGCCCCTAATGTGGCTAATATCTACATGGGTACCTTTGAGGACAAATTTATCTTCAACGAAATAGCACCCTTTGCTGAAAATATCCATAAATGGCAAAGATACATTGATGATATTTTCTTCATATGGAAAGGAGAAGAACAACTGACTGAATCCCTCCTTTGGATCAATTTGTGTGATCCACATACGAAGTTTAGTCCCAAGACTAGCAAGGACAAAATTGAATTCTTAGACATATGGATTTATAATGAAAACAATACGATCCAAGTATCCCTGCACACTAAACCCACAGCGAGGAACACTTTACTCCATTATGACAGCTACCACCCTAGGTGCCAGAGAGACGGCATTCCACTCAGTCAGTTCCCGCGATTGCGCAGAAACTGTTCTAACATCAAGGACTATGATTATCATGCAGAACAACTTAATCACAAGTTCCTCAATAGAGGATACCCCAAAATACCCATTAAGGACTCTTACAAAAGAGCCATATATTTCAATAGGGATACCCTGTTCCAAGATAAATCAAAGAAGGATGATAACAAACTGGTTTGTGTCACACGGCATTCCACCCTCAATAACAAAATCAGGCAAATCATTGGGTCACAATGGCATATCCTGAATGCTGGAGAACAGCCCACCAAACTCCCCAGACCAGTCTTTGCCTTTAGGCGTAACAGGAACCTTAGAAACTCCCTAGTCAAGGCGACCTACAAAGAAGAAAGAGAGTACATTCAGAAATCTATCACAGGATCTACACCCATCATGGGTAACCACAAGTGCGGTAATTGCCATGCTTGCAATCATGCCCTCACCACCAATACCTTGGACTTGGGACAGAGGCAATTTAAACTCACAGAGATGACAAACTGCAGGACTGCCAATGTTGTATATCTGATTCTATGTCCCTGCAATGTAGGATAAGTGGGGGAAACCAGTCGCGAGTTTAGGGTTAGATTTAGTGAACATAAATCTCCCATCAAAAATAACGGAGTTGGAGCCCCTCTAGTGGAACATTGGTCCCAGAAAAGAGATACTGAGAAAGATCTCAAATGGATGATTCTGGAAAAGATCAGATGCCCCACGATAGTAACATTGATGGCCTGAGGAAAAGAAGAGAGGTCTTCTGGATTTACACCTTACAAACAGCTACCTCTGGCCTTAATGAACTTCTACCCTTGGGTAAATGCTATAATATAACCATTCTCCTGCTGGCCCCTGTTTATTTATTCTACCGATTGCTCCGCTTATGTTTTGGTGTACCCCCTAGGCCCACTAGTTGAAGTATCTGTCCGTCTCCCTTTCTTAGATTATCCATGGTCCGTTATCCCTTCCTACTGACCACTAGATGGCACTCCATTCCTTTGCATCCAGTTACTGTCAATCTTCTATGTAGTGTTTACTTATTCCCATTACTTCTTCCGAGAGTAGTCCCTCGGTTTTTGTGTTCCTTTTGTTTTCCTTTTGCTTCCTTTTATTCATATACAGTTTTAAGCCCACATTTGTCGATTTGGTTACAGATTTTACAGATTATACATATTCAGCCTTCGAGACACAAGTGCGATTTTCCAACATGGTGGCCGCACTCCTGTGCTTGTTTTTAGGTTATCGGTCCAGTCTTTACGGACACTTGTCATTTTTCCATTGATACACACCTGATGGCTATCAGTCAGTGTTTGGACTCCAGACTAGAGTACTTAAGCAGCCGTTCCACTTTGTGGCAACATTGACCGAATCGAGGCCATGAGGAGGCCCGTTTGACCCAAGTTTCACTACGTTAGGTAAGGCTTGACCGGTCTATCTATCTCCTTCTACTCGGGATCCCTAGCTGTCCCAGGGGGTGTGCTCCCTTCGTGTTACGTAGCTTGTAGGTCGCAGCGAGTTGTCTCTGCTATCAACCCACTCGAACTTTGTTTTTACCTTGCAGACCTCTTTGGCATATGTCACCAGGATTATACCCGAGTAGTGGTTTTCAAACTCTTTCTTCCATTCTGGCATCTTGAGCCCTGTTGCTCACCCTAATCCCATGGAGTGGCCCGGAAGGCAAGTAAATCACAGTTTTGTGAACCTCGTTCTTTATCGGCCATCACGTTGCCTATTCCTTATGTTGGTCTTTTTTCTTTTCTCTTTATACAGACATTCTATCTTGTGATACCATAGTGGGATCGTTTTTATCCATACTTCTCTACTTATGTGATGCCGTAGTGGGAAACTTCCCTACTTATGAGTTCATGGCTCTACGTTTCCATATCAGATGAATGAGGAATCTTCTCTGATAGTAGTTCGTTTATAAATATCTATTTAAACCATGCTCTTTTCTTTTGGTTGTTTCCACTTTACTTTGATCCACATCACTTTTTCTTTATTATGGATTTATTCCATTTTATCACAACTGTTTCCTTCTTCACAGGGTGTTATTGCTTTGGTTACCATTACACACCCCATGATTTATGGTGGAGTCCTGTTACACACTGGCACTTAGGTTATTTTCTCCTCCTATGCCCGCTATATTTAGCTAGGTTATTTATTCCATGCCTTTCACTTTTCAGACCAGTTGTTGTGAAGATTGTTGTGAGCCCCCTGCCATATCCACAGTTCTTCTGAATATGTCTTGAGTGGATGGCTTTCTGCCACAGACAACATTTTCACAGACAGTGCCCTGATAAAGGTTGTTGACATCAATTGCACTTCTGAAACGCACGTTGGCGCACTTCTGTTCACCTGTTCTAATACATGCTATACCAGTATCATTCTTGTTGTACTATAACTGTTATCACAATGAGTAACAATTTAAAACCTTTTTGATTCCTTTTTGTTTTTGAATGTTTGTTATGTGATTATTATTATGTACTTTTGGATATGTGTTTTCTGTTTTTATTGTTCTGCAATTGGTCATGTGTTTTCTTGTGCTGTATTTAGATTGAAGAACAAGTTACTTACCTTCGGTAACGCATTATCTGGTAGAGACTAACTAGCTGCAGATTCCTTACCTTTGAATTTCCCAGGCGTCAGGCTGGATCCAGAAACGTTTGCTGAGCAATACCCTTTGTGCGCGACGTCAGGTGGCTCCATTCGGCTCCGCGTGACGTCGGCGGCGTCGGTTATGACATCGCGATGCCTATATAGGCGCCACCCAAGCGCGCGGACGTCAGTACTTTTTGATTTTTCCACACCAGAAGCGCAGAGCCACGAAGTGACTGAAGTAATCGTGTGCAAAACTAGGGCCCTGAAAGGGGAAACAACCCTAGTCCTACTACATCAGTCCGCAAAGCGGAGAGGCATGGGTGGGACTGTAAGGAATCTGCAGCTAGATAGAGTCTCTACCACATAATGCGTTAACAAAGGTAAGTAACTTGTTCATCTGATAGAGACTTCTAGCTGCAGATTCCTTACCTTTGAATCAGATACCCGAGCCATACCATCCCAGCGGTGGGTTGCGGACTCATGACCTAGACCAAGACTTCTTGCAGGACTGAACGGGCAAAGTGCCAATCCCTGCGCACTTGACCATCAAGGCAATAATGTTTTGCGAACGTGTGCAATGATGCCCACGTTGCTGCCTGACAGATGTCTTGGACTGGGACACCCCGAGCCAAGGCCGTAGTCGCGGCCTTTCCCCTGGTGGAGTGGGCCCTTAATCCCTCAGGGGGCTGCTTCTTCGCCAAGGCGTAACAGATTTTAATGCAGAGAACAACCCAGCGAGAGATGGTTCTTTTCTGCACTGCCTTTCCCTTCTTTGCTCCCACATACCCCACAAAGAGTTGGTCATCCACCCGGAACTCTTTTGTGCGGTCAAGGTACTATGACAACGCTCTTTTTGGGTCCAGTCGGTGGAGACGCTCCTCTACCTTAGACGGATGTGGGGGAGCAAAGAAGGTGGGCAAAGTAATGGATTGGCTCAGATGAAATGGGATCACAGCCTTTGGTAAAAATGATGTCCTGGTGCAAAGCACCACTTTGTCCAGAAAGGACATAAGATAAGGAGGCGAGCTGGATAACGCATGCAATTCACTCACCCTCCGGGCTGATGTAATCGCCACTAAGAAGGCTGTTTTGATGGTCAACAGCCGGAGGGGACAATTGTGCAAAGGCTCGAAAGGAGTGCACATCAGGTAAGTGAGGTCCAAATTAAGGTCCCATTGTGGCATAATAAAGGGCGTGGGTGGAAATAAGTGAGCCAGCCCTTTTAGAAATCTATTTACAATAGGAGATTTAAAGAGAGAAGGCTGGTCTGGCAGCCGCAAAAAAGCAGACAGAGCAGAGAGGTAACCCTTGAGAGTTCCCAAGGCAGAGCCCTGATGGGCAAGGGTTGGAATGAATAAAAGGACAGTAGAAAGAGGAGCAGAAAGAGGGTCAATGGACCTTTCTGTACAGTATAATACAAATTTCTGCCAACGGCAGGCGTATACCGACTTAGTGGAGGGCCGCCAGAATAACATTACAGACTTCAGGAGGAAGGTCAAAAGCCATCAACTGCCGCCGCTCAATCTCCACGCATGGAGGCGCAGAGTTGACGGGCTCGGGTGGAGAACACTCCCCTGCTGCAGCAACAGAAGATCCTCCCGAAGGGGCAGCCTGATCGGAGAATCGATACTCATGCTCAGAAGCTCTGGATACCAGACTCTCCTTGCCCAGTCGGGAGCCACAAGAATGACTTGGGCCCGGTCGCTCCTGATCTACTTCAGTACCCTGGGCAGAAGTGGTATGGGCGAAAGGCGTACAACAGACCTGAGCTCCACTCACAACAAAACGCGTTGCCGAGCGATAGCCGCCTTAGAAACTCCAGCGCGCAGTACTGATGACATTGCGCGTTCTCTTCGGAGGCGAACAAGTCTAACCAAGGTTCTCCCCACTGTTGAAAGAGACCTTGCGTCACCTCCGACTGGAGACGCCATTCGTGATCGGGCAGGCATCGACGGCTGAGATCGTCTGCCCTGGCGTTCAGAGAACCTTCCAGGTGTTGAACCACCAGGGTTATGCCCTGCTGTTCCAGCCATGTCCAGAGACGCAAAGCCTCCCGACATAGGGTCCATGACCCGACCCCGCCTTGATTGTTGCAGTACCAAATGGCGGTGGTGTTGCCCGTGAACACCTGCACCAACTTCCCCTTGACAGAGGAAAGAAATGCTTTCAACGCCAAGCGTATCGGTCGGAGCTCCAACAAATATATGTGGAGCCCCGTCTCTGCCGGAGACCAGTGACCCCTGATCTCCATCTCTCCATGTGGCCGCCCCATCCCAGAAGTGACGCATCCGTCACGACTGTGAAACCTGGTTGGGGAAGGGAGAGGGGTCTGCCGTTGACTCAATTGCGGTTCGTTAACCACCACTGCAGATCCTTCGCAGTTCCTTCCGATATCTGAACTACGTCGGTGAGATTTCCCCGATGCTGTGCCCATTGGAACTTCAAGTCCCACTGCAGAGCCCGCATATGCCATCTCGCGTGTCTTACCAACAGGATGCAGGAGCCCACAAGGCCCAACAGCCTCAGAGTCAGTCTCACCGAAATCCAGGATAGAGGCTGAAATATCGGAATCTTAGCCTGAATATCCTGGACTCGCTGCTCGGAAGGATAAGCCCGAAACTGCACTGTGTCCAGAACAGCTCCGATGAAAGGGAGCGTCTGAGAAGGAGTCATGTGTGACTTCGGCACGTTTATAGAGAACCCCAGCGAATGCAGGAGGTTCGCCGTAGTCTGAAGGTGGGAGACTACTATCTGGGGCGAGGCTGCCTTCAACAGCCAGTCGTCGAGGTAGGGGAAGACTGAACTAAAAACAGATTTCTGAATTGCAGACAAAACCCCAGAGCAGACATAACATCCCTGTAAGCCTTTGAGGTGAATGCAGGACCATTATCTGAGTGAAATGAAGGAACTACTCCCACTGGAACCAGACAGTGTAAATCCTTTATGACTGCTGAAGCACTTGCATTTCTCTGAGGCCACACCCAATAGAATCGAAAACATGAATGAATTGCTACCAATATATACTTATACCGGTTAACAGAATTTATTGGGCCGACATAGTCCAAATAAATCACCCTGCACAGAATGTTGGTTAACAGTAGATGCTTTGATCTGTTGTCAAATATCACATCGTCTAACATAGTCTCTAGCCTGTTTATAGAAACAAGGCCACCAGTAGTGTTGCTGTAGCATTGCTACAGTTGCATTAACCACAGAATAGGCAGATGGCAATCCCTCATGCACTTCCCTGATTAAGTCTAATCTGGACAGTTTATTAGGAATTATCCTGTCTCGCACTCCTGGCAGAGTGACTACAGGAGTGTTGTCTGAATTAAGGGTATAGGAATATTTAGGAGGAAAGCCTGGGTGTAGCTTTCTACATTGATTAGTCACATGTATGGCTGTTAAAATATCTGCATTGATCTTCATTTGAGATCTGGTTAGGACTACTACTCTGACAGTCTGAACTGCAGCCTTGGCAGTTAAGCCAGCTTCACAGTTCCCTTTGGCGTGAAATCCATCATGTTGATGGCCCAAAGTGTAAGACACACAATTGATGGACGGAATGCAGAACACATCAAAACATTCACCCCCAGTCAAGAGACTTGGGTTAAATCCATCATTCTTTTGCTCACCATTCCACCCCTGTTTAGACCTGGTCATATGCAAATCAGTCTTGACCTTGTGCCTCATGGGAACAGTCCAGCCCGAACTACCAAGCCAGGTCCTCCCTGGACCGGAAACAAGCATCCTAGGACCGGTTTCCGGGTTTCACACCTCATCAGCCAGGATAGCTTGAATCCAGTGGCACAGTGAGCCTGGGGCCCACATCTGGGCATACCCGGCGCACTTAGGGCAGAAAGCAAAAGAGACACAATGGTCCATGTGAGGCCCAAAGTGAGCCTCATATGGACCAATCAAATCTTATCTTGTAAGACAGCTACCTTTCCCCAGAGCTGTTTGTTCTTAAAAGGTTTTTCCTTTGAATCCTTAAACCTATTCATGCGCCAATGTTGCACGTCAACATTTTCCCCTTGCACACAGAAGGATGAATCGAACACTATCAGTGTGGGAAATGACGGCTCAGCCTTCTGCAACACAAGTATCAGGGCATGAAGTTCTGCAAGTTGAGCAGTTTTGTCACCTAAAATTTTAGTGTGGGTGCGCTGCGGAGGGAGTTCACCATCTTTCACTACACCTTGAATGGCCACGCAGCCTGCAGAGTACTTATATCTTGTTCTTACCGCTGGTTGAGCAGAGCCATTCATACAGAATACACTCTGATAAGACTCAATGGGTATAGTTTTGGAGTTGGTGCAACATTCTGTTTATACTGGAGAAAAGCTTGTGTACGAAGAGGCACATCATACTGAAACCTTATCCCACTGCACTCAAGGAAGAGGCCCACTGAACCCATCTTGGGTGCAAGGCTCGAGCTTTGGTAATGCTTGCCTTGGTGGCTGCCTCTAGTACCGGTACAGAAGAAATCATAATCACAATGTTTGCCTCCTTCAAAACAGCTGTCTGCACAGCTGCAAGAACGTTTTCAATGGAAGCAAAATGTGCTTTTGTCTGGAAACTTGTATGCGAAAGAGAAGGTCTGTCCCTCACTGTAAGTATAAATAACCTGGCTTACTTAGTATGACTCTAAAATTGGTTGAGCTTCGTGTCCCTAGTGTGCAAATATTTTGTCTCTAGCATTACTGCTAGTAGAAAACGTAGGAGAAATCAAGTCATACAAGAGTTTCACTCGCTCAGCATAGTGAGGCAAGTGAGTACGTCCAAAGTTAAGAAATTCCAGCAAGGATTGCAACTTCTTCCGTGTGTCAGGAGAGTGGAAGGTAGCACACGTCTGAAGGAAATCAGAAACCAGACCATTGTTCTCACAGGATAACTCATATCCAAGAAAGGTCACCTTAAGGTATGCAATCTTAGACTTTTAAAGTCAATTTTGTAACCGTGTGAAGATAAAATCATTACAAATCTATCCACCCTAGTTAGATGTACATCTAAGTCCTCATCAATGAGATCGATGTCATCTATGTATGATAATACATCAGGGTCTGCTTGTAAGATCTACATGATGTGCCCTGAGAATAAGCCAGGACGGTTCTTATAGACCATTGAAACTCAAAGTACGGTCTGCGCTGCATGAGGCCCTCCTGACCTTTATATGCGCCCCCATTCAGTTTGCTCGACTCAGCACTAACAATAAAAACATGTTAAAAAAACAGGCAAGCTTTTATGTAAACGTTAATTGATATTAAAGAAAGGATTTAACTAGGGAGTTCTGCACTGCTTAACTTAAAGAAAACCTTCATTTTTAAAGACATCTTGCAGCAAAAGTATAAAAATATGACAAACTCTCTTCAAAATTCAATTATTTAATTAACATGCAGAACCACCTTTTCATCTTAGTACATCAGATTATACCAGTGCATTGAGAAGTATTATTTTTTTTCTCCCCACCCCCCATCCTGACAACAATTCTAATAGTGAACTTAAGAGGCAAGTTAGGTGCTATGTGCACACCTTTAGGTGGCCTGGGTTCCTATTATACATAAACAGCATTATAATTTATTAAATCAAACACAGGAGAAGGTTTTGTACGATGCACATCCCGAAGTCATGTATTCTGAGATCCTCTTATATGTGAAAATGAAGGAAAAGGAAGGGAAATGAAATAAAATAATTGCCTTAGATCACACAATAGGGTGAAGTGGGGAAGCTGGGATTAATCCCATGTTTTCTGATTTCACATGGTTCAATTCAGCCACTAGATGTATATGCTTCGCTTATCCTACACTCACCTTACAGCCAATCCCCCTCGAACCCCCCTCGCCCGACCGCCACCCCACTGGCATCAATGTAGCCCTTGATCTCATCAAAGACCAAACTTTTTGGCCCCTGGGAAAATATTTGCGAGTTCCCATGTTACAGACCAACAAACCATAGGCATGTGTTGGAACGAGAACTGAACCCCATCGAAACTAAATGCGGTTAGATATTCACTTTCAGGCACTATGTTTTGAATAAAAAAACATTGGAGAATTCCAGGGTCGTTTTGTATTTTTTCCGCACCAGGTTCATCATTAAACCCGTCCTATGTGCGTTTTGCACCACACATGTTCACGTATGCGAGTTCAAATTCCTATAGTCTAAAGCTTTCTTATAGGATCCATCTGGTTTGGAGACTGGAAAAAGAGGTGTGTTCATTAGTGAAAGACAAGGCACTATCATGCCCAGATAATGCAATTGATCTAATATTGCTTTTATACCATACTTTGCTTCTGGTTTCAACCCCTTCAGTGCTCATGAGGTAATGGTTCCATCATGAGCACCAGTGCTTGTGTGCTCATGACAGAACCATTCCGTCATGTGCATACTAGCACGAAATCCCTCTGCTGTAAACAGCAGAGGGATTTCCTTTTTTTTTTTTTGCCTCGGGAGGAGGGGAAGAGCTTCCCCAACCTCCTGAGGCCTTTATTTTGTTCCAATGTAATGATGATTGTGCGCATGGCGCGCTGAAGTCATTACATTGAAAATTAAACTGAACCTTAGTTTCAGTTTCGCTGTTTCGATGCTCGTGGGGCTATCTCATTAGCCACAGTCTTTCTGCCTTCCCCGGGATGCAGTTGGGGGCAATAGCCCCTGATCTGCCCCCGCCCCCCCCTAGGCATGGCAGAGACCCCACTAGACGCCAGGGATTATGCTGGGTATACGTAGGGATGGGGGCTGTGCAGAATGGGCATGCCAATGCCCCCACCCCCCAATAAAATGGGCACAGTCTTTCTGCCCCTGGGTGGGTGGAAGTTCGTGGCTTCATGCAGATTCCAGAACTTTCTATCACAAAAATGTGATGAAAATGTGTTTTTTTGACACAGAGGTTTGCAATGGATTTTGGGTAAGAGAACCTGTTCTGAGCCACAAAAGTCACCCCATCCTGGATTTCCCTGTATGTCTAGTTTTCAAAAATGGATAGATTTCCTTAGGTGTCGGCAGAGCTACAGTCCAAAATCCACAGCTAGGTGCAATGCAAAAAAAGGGTCACTTTTCACTTGAAAAATGTGATGTGTCTATGTTGCGTTTTGGGCCATTTCCTGTCACGGGTACTAGGCCTACCCACACAGGTGAGGTACCATTATTATCGGGAGACTTTGGGAAATGCTTGGTGCGTGGAAATTTGTGGCTCCCCGCAGATTCCAAAACTTTCCAACACAAAAATGTTTATTTTTTATTTTTTAAGTAAGTTTGAGGTTTGCAAGGGATTCTGGGTAACAGAACCTATTGACAGCCACACAAGTAACCCCATCCTGGATTTCCCTGGATGTCTAGTTTTCAAAAATGGATAGATTTCCTTAGGTGTCGGCAGAGCTACAGTCCAAGATCCACAACTAGGCACATTGCAAAAAAAAGGGTCAGTTTTCACTGGAAAAATATGATGTCCACATTGCGTGTTGGGCCGTTTCCTGTCGCAGGCACTAGGCCTACCCACACAAGTGAGGTGCCATGTTTATCGGGAGACTTTGGGGAATGTTTGGTGGGTGGAAGTGTGTGGCTCCCCACAGATTCCAGAACTTTCCATCACAGAAATGTGAGGAAATATTTTTTTCTTGAGAAAGTTTGAGGTTTGCAAGGGATTCTGGGTAACAGAACCTAGTGAGAGCCACACAAGTCCCCCCATCCTGTAGTCCCTTGGGTGTCTAGTTTTCAAAAATGTATAGGTTTGCTAGGTTTTCCTAGGTGCCAGCTGAGCTAGGGTCCAAAATCCACAGCTAGGCACATTGCAAAAAAAGGGTCAGTTTCACTGGAAAAATGTGATGTCCACATTGCATGTTGGGCTGTTTCCTGTCGCAGGCACTAGGCCTACCCACACAAGTGAGGTGCCATGTTTATCGGTAGACTTAGGGGAACAAAGAATAGTAGAGCAAGTGTTATTACCAATTGACTTTCTTTGCATTTCTGCCTTCCAAATGTAAGACAATGTGTAAAAAAGAAGTCATTTTGAAAAATGTCCTCTAATTCACATGCTTGTATGGGTACCCACAATTTCGAAGATGTGCAAATAACCAATGCTTCTAAACTCTATATTTTGTTCTTATTTCGGAAATATATAGGTTTCCTTGGTACCTATTTTTCACTCTTTATATTTTGACCAAATGAATTGCTATATACTTGGTACACAATGAAAACCCATTGCAAGACGCAGCTCAGTAAATGGCTCTGGGTAACCTCGGGTTCTTGGTGAATCTACAAGTCCTATATATCCCTGCAACCAGAAGGGTCCAGCAGCCATAACAGTATATTGTTTTAAAAAATCTGTCATACTTAGAAGAAGTTACAGGTGAAAACGTTGGCACAAATGCCTGGTATTTTCAACTCAATTTCGATATTTTTTTATTTTAATGGTTAGTTTCTATAGAAAAACCTTGAAGGATCTACACAAAAGCCTCCTTGCTGAGTTAAAAGTTTACCTACTTTTTAGAAATGTATAGGTTTCCAGGATCCATTATTGCTTTCATATCCATTATTACCACTAACTGGAAGGAGGTTGAAAGCAGAAAGAAATAGGAAAAATAGGCTATGTCCCAGTAAAATGCCAAACCTGTGCAGAAAATATTGATTTTCTGACAGAAGTCTGCCTGTTCCTGAAAGCTGGGAAGATGGTGATTTTAGCACCACAAACCCCTTGTTGATACTTTTTGCAGGGAAAAAACAGACGCTTTCTTCTGCAGCACTTTTTTCCCATTCCCCCCCCCCCAATAAAAACCAGCTGTATTTTTGCCAAATTCTCGGTTCCCTCCAGGGCAAACCACAAGCCCTGGGTACCTTTAGAATCCTCAAGATGTTGGAAGAAATGGGCGCAAATTTGGCGTGGATACAGTATGTGGACAAAAAGTTGCAGGGGACGAAGCGCAAACTACCCGAAGAGCCCAAAAAAGGCTTAGCACGGGGGGCCTAGCAGTAAAGGGGTTAGAGGCTGCTGAGCTTGAGGTTCCCTGCATAAGGGAAGAACATGGGGAATGTAGTGTTTATACCATCTCGCTTGGTTTGTGTATAAGTCCTGAGATTGTCTAATAGCTCATTTACTGGTGTACATTGCTCTGATATTTCAGGTACTATGGCAGAAAAGGCTACTCTTATTACTTCTTCCTCTGGGGCGCTTCCCTAAAAAAGACTGGAGGGCAGTCATCTTCAGCTAGTATGATGTCATAATCTTCAGATGAATGCGGCCAGAAGACAGCTTTAATTATTCCCTTCAATCTGTATTTGAAAACTATAAACCCTATCAGGAGGATTTAAATGCTTATCTGGAGTCTCAACTGGTATTACCTCATCAGTTCAACTTGCCACCATAAATCTCTTGAGAGTCTGATGCACAATCGTGACTTCTGTTGCGCTGTCTGGAAGCGCTCTCACCCAAGTCTTGTTCTACAGGAGTATCTGTAACGGTAGCTGCATGTTTCTGAGAAAGCCCTGCTAGGTTCTTCTTCTTAACTGGAGTCTTAGAGCCCCATCCTTTCTCTTCTCTCTTTATGCTGACGTGAATCTCTTGTACTGTTTCACCTTTCCTGCTATACTCATCCTTTCTTCGGTACTTGGATCGACTGCCGCTTTCTGCTCATTTCCTGTCAGTGTCTTGAAAAGAACTTGGAGAGTGGATATTAGAACACTGATACCATTCTGTTTTTTTTAATTTTATCGCAGTCCCTTAATTTATAACCACACCTAATAGATTCCCGAAATACGGGTGATCCAGTCCATCTTTGCTCTCTCTCCCACAGTTTCTTCCTACCTTCTGTTCAAGATTTCTCTTTAACCTAACTCCTATTGACACTTTTAGGATTTAAATGTGGCTTAACGCCTTGTGTACCTAAGGTATCATGACCCACAGGGGTATAAACTTTTGCAATTATTATCAGTAGTTCCCATTCACAATCTGTAATTGGAACTGCTTCCAGCCTCTGACGTATAGCCAGAACTCAAGTTTCTCCCTTAATGTTGCTCAGGATGACTGAGGAAACTGCAGGGAAGTTCCCCATTAACTTCATTCCTAAGTTCAGAGCTGGTGCAGCACTGTGCTGGTTCTGTACTTGTTTCAGTACTTCAAGGAGAACTGATGAAGGTGTGCCATGCTTGCTGGTGTAAATGCATGCAAATAAGCTTCCTCCGATGTTACATTCCTCTTCGGGGGCATCATCCCAAGAGGAATACACATAGTCAGTATCCTATGTTTGTCTTGGGGTGTCGTGTGTGGATAGACCGCTTCCAACTGGTTCAGCCACAAGAGCTGGTCTAGAGTTTATGGTACGCAGTACAAACTGTGCAAGTCTCATGTAAAAGGTTACTGTGTAATTCCAGATGCCTTTGACATCAGCGAGTACTAATGTGTCAGGACAAATAACGGGTGTGTAACCAGCTAGTACTGGCGATGTAGCCCCTTCATTGCTTAGGGATCCCATACGGACATTCCTGTGCGCATGTGGTAACTGACAAGCAAACCAGTTTGGTGCTCCTGGTAAGTCAAAGGGATTTCCAGATGTTGGTAAGCCCTATAATGTGCAAGCAGTGCTACAGCTTAGTAAGCCTGAGTCTGTCTTGAGGCAGCTTCTATAGCCTCAAACTACAACATTTACTAAAACGTCTCAAAGGCATATGCCCCGTGCCCAGCTATCACAAAAGCAACTATCCCTGCATGGGGGACAACTCAAAGCTTGAGATGCTGACTAACTGCTTCCCGGTAATTCGCCCCTGTCAAATTAAGGGTGCCATGTAAACAAATGGATGCAAGTGGAATGGATTCAAAGAATTAGAAAACCTACAAATGAGGATTAACCATTTAAAAGTCAAGCTTGACAAACCTATGGCAATACGTGCTCCATTTTTACCCATAAGGAGGTTAACACGATTACTGTGGCTACCAAGAAGACTGTCTTGATCATCAGAAGTCTTAGGGGCAATTATGCATGGGTTCAAATAACACATTGAGATGTTAAAACCAAATTAAGGTCCCATTGGAGCACAACGAAAGGTTTGGGGAAACAAATGTTGAAGAACTTTCAGAAAATGTGTTACAACAGGTGACTTGAAGAGGGAGGGGTGATCTGGGAACCACAAAAAGCAGAGATGGCTGGAAAATACCCCTTACCTGTGTCCAGAGCAAAGCCTTGCTGGACTAAAGACAAAACAAACAGCAAAACTTCAGACAAGGGTGCAGAAACAGGCCAACATGTTTTTCAGTGCACCAAGCCACAAATTGTCCCAACGGCAGGCATATATGGTCTTTGTGTAGGGCTGCCTGGCTACCAAGATGGCATCTCAGAGTTCAGGAGGGAGATCGAAGAATCGCAACTGCTGCCACTCAACCTCCATGCATGAAGGTAAAGTGTGTGCAAGTTTGAGTGCAGAACCTTGCCCTGTTGCTGTGACAAGAGATCCTCTCAAAGGGGCAGACTGATCGAAGGCCCAATGCTCATGCTCAGGAGTTCGAGCTGCCATAGTCTTCGTGCCCAAAACAGGAGTCCTGCACCCCACGCAGGACGAAATGTGTCTCTGACCAAGAGCCATCCTGGAAACTCCAAAGCCCCAAAGTGCTGACATTGCACGTCAATCGCGGTGGCGAACAAATCCAACCAAGGTTCTCTGAAGTCGCAGAAGAGACCTTGTGCCATCTCAGGGTGAAGATACCATTCATGATTCACAAGGCATTGATGACTGAGGTTGTCCGCCTTGGTGCTCAGAGATCCCATCAGGTGTTGTACCACAAGTAATATGTCCTGACATTCCAGCCATGTCCAGAGGCACTGGGCCTTCTGGCATAGAGTCCCAGACACAACCCTGCCCTGCTTGTTGCAGTACTACATGGAGGTGGTGTAATTCATGAACGCCTGAACCAGCCTCCCCTTGATGGACGGAAGGAAGGATTTCAATGCCAAGCAAATCACTCTCAGCTTCAACAAGTTGATGTGCACCTGAAACTTCGCCGGAGACCAGAGTCCTCTGATCTCCACCTCTACCAGATGCTGACCGCAGCCTAGAAGTGACACATTTGTTACACTGTGAGTTCCGGACGAGGAAGAAAGAGGGTTCTGCCGTTGACCCAATTACAGTTTGTTAGCAACCACAGCAGGTCTTTTGCAGTTCCTCACGACTTCTGAACCAGGTCAGAGAGATTTTGCTGATGCTGCCTCCACTGGACCTTCAGGGCCCACTGCAGAGACCGCATATGCCAGCGGGCATGCTTTATCAGGAGGATATAGGAGGCCAGGAGACCTAGAATTGTCAAAGTGAGTCTCAACGAAATCCGAGCTAGAGGCTCAAACATCAGAATCATAGCCTGAATATCCGGGACTCACCGCTCCGAAGGATAGGCGCGGAATCGCACTGTGTCCAGAATGGCTTCAATGAAAGGGAGTATCTGAGAGGGAGTGAGGCTTCACTACAACATGTTTACAGTGAAGCACAAAAAATGTAGGAGGTCAGCCATAGTCTGGAGTTGTATGACGACTACCCGGAGTGATCCTGCCTTCAACAGCCAGTCATCGAGAAAGGGGAAGACTGGAACCCCTGAGCTCTGCAGATGGGCTGCAACAACCTCCATCACTTTCATGAACACTCAAGAGGCGCTGGTTATCCCAAGGGGAGCACATCAGACTGAAAGTGCTTCTGGCCAAATGTCAACCGCAGATAATATCTATGGGCCAGCAGGATGGGGATAAGGGAATATGTGTCCTGCAAATCCAGCGCTACCATCCAATCTCCGGAGGCCAGGCCAGGCATGACCTGAGCCAAGGTGAGCATTCTGAATTTCTCTGTTTTCAGGAAGTAGTTGAGAGCGTGCAGATCTAGAATAGGGCGGAGGCCTCCGTCATTCTTTGGCACTACATAATAGTGGAAAAAGCAACCATGACCTACTTCTCATGTTGGCACCCTCTCAATGGCCCCGTTGGTGAAAAAAGACTGCACTTTCTGATGCAAAAGAAAGGGATGATCCTGCGTCCACTGATCTGATGACGGTGGCATGGGTGGAGGAGTTTTCATGAATTGAAGAGCGTAACCACACTGAACAATTTGGAACACCCAACTATCCAAAGTTATGGACAGCCAGAGGGCAGATGGTGCTTGATCCTGCTACCAACAAGTTGCCTGTGATGCTGTGAGGGCATGTTAAAGAGGTTTGCAGGCTGCGACTGCTGGAGGGGGTGGCGGACTGGGCAGTACTCTGGCTTTGGGTCCCATGAGGCTTGTGGGAGCCGCATAAGCAGCCACAAAAGGACTGGGGAGCCTGCTAGCCGTGGTGGCTGGGTGGAAATGGACGCAGCTCATAGCACCTAACGTGTAGTTCCTATAGTACCCCTGCAGGACCTGCGTGTTTGGATAACATAAACTGTGGGTTTGGTGATAGACTGGCTCTGTGCACCCCCACCTCATATATTAGCCGGATTTGCATTAGCTAGCTCACAGTGCCACTAGAATCTCCTCTTATCGGGGAGAGATTAGTTCCTGGCAACCTTAGATCAGGACAACCCTGATCCCTCAGAATCGTGGAAACAATGTACTACTTTTCGCTCAGTCCCTCGTGCTTACTTGTTCGGTTTGTCTCAGAGAGTTACACAGAATAAACAGTCTGGGCGTTTCAATAAGTATTTATTGAACAGTAGTTATTCTGGTGTAGAATATATGTGCTGCAGCAACCAGCAGACAATAGCAGAGATATATTATCAGCAGTACGATGAAAGTGAAAGGATAGTACAGTTCTACCATATTGCAATAATAATGGTTACATACATGAATATATAAAATGCATTATAAAAGTGCACGTACTCCTACGATGCCTAACTAGATGTACTTAAGTGTACCTAGCATGTGTGTAGGTCTAAAAGCCTAAGAGCCAAGAATCCTTCTAGGATTTAGTCGAACCCCATTACCTGGATAGAGAGAGTGTGGGACCCCGTCCTGGTCTCGAGTTGGACACCCCGCAAGGGCTGTGTTAGACCGCAATCAGCTGGAGCGACTGCATGCAGGAGCCTCAGCGTCTCTGGTCAGTGTGTCAGCATGGAAGTCTCAGTTCCCTCTATCTTACCGTGGCAAGATGTGGTGTATTTATACCCTAAAGTACCTCGTCCCTCAGTATGGTTTGTATTGGTCTTTGTTAGACATGAGGAAGACGTCAGGGGTGAACTTTGTACATACATATTATGCGGGAGATGTAGCTGGTGAATGCTCATGCATAATTTATGAGTACATTGTAGGCCTGTGTTCGGGAAAAACCCTGCAGTGTTCTAACCACAGACTAGATAACATTCAACCCTCAGAGCTCGTTGTGTACTGTAGGGAACTAATGTAGGTGAAAGATCATGCCTATATTAGGGCATAGGAGATCATGACTATAATAGGGCATAGACGATTATGACCAAAATAGGGCATATACGATTATGACCATAATAGGGCATATGCGAATATGACCATATACGGCATATATGAACGCGTCTATATTAGGGCCTCTATATGAAACATAACACCCACTCCACTTTCGAATTGGATGACAATGACCATACTTAAAATCTGGACAATTTAAAAATTTTCTTAAAAACATGGTTTTAAAAAGACATTTAAAAATGATAAAAAATGTTAAAAGTCAGCTATTCTTTTGTTGCCACTTGAAAAAGTCAATTCTGTCTCACTCATAAAAGTTGCATTACTACAAGCAGAAGAAGGCCATTCTTTCTCAAGTGAAAGTGTCAATTTAGGAAATGTTCAAAATTTAGTTTGTTTATTTATGAAACAAAGTGGAGAAGCCGAATTCTTTCCCAGGACGCGATGAGCCAATTCCAGATTAAGTGTCCTGGCTGGGAGATACAGCATTATCAGAGTTAGCTACTGCAGACGACAAATCCAATTCCTCACAGAGAACGTCAATCGCACATAGATGGAATTCAGCACTGCCAACAGTCGGTGCTGCGGCAGCTTGTGCGGCAGTTGTTACCTGAGTGCCTGTGGAGGAGCGACCTAACGCAGCAGGAGCAAACGGCACCTGTGGATTCTCAAGGAATGCGTTCATCAGAATTGGAAGACGCTGGGGACAACGCAGAGCATGGGCCTTTAGGGGGTCCAGCATAGCATCCATGTCCGGAGGCGTATCTGATGGAAACGTTAGACAGAGATCCAACGTGCATTCTTCTCCGCAAAACAGGCATCGAAGAACAGGTAAGATGCAGTCCACCCAGACTGGTCTAAACGATAGAAACCAAGAGGCGTTCAGTTCTCTAAGGCAAGGTATACCCAGAAGCTGCACCATGCGTTCACAGTACTTCCGCTCCATGAGTACGTTCGCCATTTCCTCGGAAATTGGGCCGTCCATTCCGTAGCAGTAAGATTACAATCAGGACTCCTGCAATTAGGAACAGGATAAGCGGGAGACCTCCAAACACGCTTCCCAATATGGAGTGTTTAAATTTGGGATTACTCCGAGGACTGTCTGAAAAGTGCTTAATAGTCCCGACCCTATGGTCTTAAATAGGTGTACAATACCGCTCGTATCAGACATGTTAAAGATACGACCCACCATTTCTGCGAAATGAAAGGGGCAGTTCGTACGTATAAGCGCCTGTATCTCAGTCGAGGTCCTTGCAATTTGAAGTTCAAAGGTTTCTCGAGCGGAGGTTAAGGGCACGGGTTGCTGTAAAAGCATGGCTTTCAGTCTGCTCAAAGTATCAAATTGTATAAAGGAAACATTCAACGAAGGCCATAACGGCGCCTCCCTGACTGTGTTCAGTGGCGGAAACAATACTTGCATACAGCAAGTAACCCTGGAGTTAACAGTGACCAGATAGGCGACGCCCGGAAGCATCCCACAGCAACCTTGATCGTTTAGCATCAAGTAACTCCCATTCGAGAGCAGCTGGAAAACCGGCGTGATCATGGCCGCTGGGGTCCCTGACATGTGACAAGATAGATTCGCTACCGAACCACTACATGCTCCGTGCAGAGAAATATCCTGACACATGAGAGAACCGCTTCAAGCGTTCTTGCAGTTTGTACTACTCAGAAACACTTCTCGATCCCCGCTCCGGCATCGATATCTATATGGTAACTCCCAAGTTTCCTTAATGTAACCCTTACCCATTTTTTCATATTTGCCTGCCTGCCTTTGCTCAAGGCAATATTGAAACTGAAACGTAGTGACCGGCAGAGTGATTTGGCCATGAATTAGCCATTCAGTTGATGGTGATTCGGCTACAGTGAATGGTAACCTTTCCAGTTTCTCAATACGCAGCATTGTATATTTGGCTCCCCTTTGTGCCATTTCTTTCTGTTTATCAGTTAGATTGTATTCTGAAAACAGACGTGGTGTTTATAAAACGCCAGGGCACAAAGCCTGCACGCAAAGATTGCAGAGTCCAGCTTAACATCATAATAGAACGTAACTGAGATTGCCCGTATTGTAACAAGGCCAGATCTTATTCTAATATGTCGATTGCCGAAGATACAATGTTGCCTAAGGAGTAAATCCTGGAGGTCAAAGTTGTTAACCCATTATCCACTACAGCTAATGCCTTCTCTAGGTTAATACGGTCTATTTCCCGTATTCTTTCTACGGCCTCCTGTTGGGATATTTTCCAGTTTTCATTATAGTAGGCATAAATGCCAGCATATATGAAACGTTTCTGACGTGTTTTCCTTGGGCCTTGTAAAAAATCCCTCAGGTCTACATCAGGTGTGAGTAAGGTCAAGTGATGTTTAACTTCTGTGAGTGTTGAGGTTTCTAGCCAATCAAGGCACAACTTCCCAACACTATAGGATGTCACTACCCCTGGGTGTTGTCTCTGTACATAGCGTGTATCTGGCCTACTGATCCTAAACCCCTCGGCTATACCTAGGATTCTCTGTTGACATGTGTTTGTGTCACTGGGCCAAATCAGCCATTCTGTCCAATTGGGATCTGACCTGTTGTACTGGAGAATGTCATTTAATCTTACCCCGTGTGTAGTTGAATTCTGCCCCCCACCCATCTGTGATGGTGCTGGAAACCCCGGTGTGTTCATTTCCTTATTCTTGGCTAGTCCAAGACAGGATGTCTGTTGCACAGTTTCATTTAGAAATATCATCTGCTGTGGAATGAGGCATGCTCTAAAAAGCGCTTCTGTTCCCTGGACCTGCCAGTCCCTAGAACCCCACATCGATTTTAAATCTATAGTGTCCTTCCATAGGTCGAAACTCTGTGTAGACAACTGGGCCATAAAGGAAGCAGAGTAAATCTGTTTGGTGTTAGTCAACATAATTTTCTGTGCTGATGTTGTTGCCACTTTGTAATAAAATGATTTTGGGTCAGATGTATTAAACCCTGGAAAGTATGTGAATTTTTGTGCAAAAGTTTGCGAACTACCTTTTGGAGGTGTTGGGCAGTGTTCCCACTGGTGGTATTCAAATACATTTCTAGGTGTTATAGATTTGTGCAAGAAATGATGACCATAATGTTGGTAACAGTACAATGTATCATAGTCTGAAGTACCTTCTAACATTTCATTGTTCGGAAATGCTGCAGTTTTTTCTAAATCAGACATTATGTTATTCACAGTTTCAGTGTCCCAATCATCAGAAAATGTACTGGAGGTAATGATATCACTTAAAGAAATTTTAAATACATGTTTAAGCTTTAAAAGTTCTGTCGGACCGAATATATCAAAATCAATTTTGTCCCATACTATACCGTCCGGTATAGGAACTGCTGTGATGTTCACTGAAGACAAGTCTCTTGGTTCACGATGTGAAGACTGGTGTGGTTTTAAAATCAAATTGACTCTTTGGGCTGTAGAGCTCTGCTGGAGATATCGTCCATTAATAAGCATACTAAAAGTTATATTTAAACCTAGCCAGAAAAGAAGAAATAGAATCCCAGTGATATACCATAGTTCTATCCAAGGTGACACCAGGTAAGTCTTTCTAAAAAAGTGCAAAAAGTCAATGAGTTTCTGTTTGTGTGATTTTTGGGCCGGCGTCGTTTCCGGCTCGCTTGGATCCAGTGAAAACATATCAAAGTTCATGAAATAGCCAGAAGCAGTTCGATCAATTGTTGGAATTGCATCAGGATTTGTTGAGATTGTATTTTGCTCTTGACGAGGCATGTTGAAGTAGACGTCTGTAGTCGGTCTTATTGCAAGTTGGTTGTTAAGTTGATTTTCTTTTTGAAGTTGAACTTCTTGTTGAAGTGGAACGAGTTCCATAGCATTGTTGCTTAGTCCTTCATTCCGTACAGGTGGCTCTTCAAACGTGATGAGTCTTTCTGTTTGAACTTCTTGGATTGTAGCGAGAGGAGGGCGTCTGCTACTGTGGAGTCCACGAGGCCTACTGTTTAGTATCGGCCACAAAGTGTGGTTTGATTAAGTCGATTGAGACAAATCTTTTCTCCTTTTTCCTGGCAAGAGGTGGCAGAAGTACAGTTCTTGTGCCTTGGATTGCTAGGACCGGTACAGCTGTTCTGTAGGATGGTCCGAATTCTTTCTTATCTGCAATCTTTTCTCTGACCAGATCCCCGACTTTTGGGATCCAGACAGGTCTTGCCGTTACTGCCTTGACTTCCTCAGTGGTGGTCTGTTTTAAGTGGACGTTGCTTTGTTGTGTTCTGGATTCATTTACATCCTGTAAAACAGCCAAACGATCATGGATATCAAATGGTTTTTCATCTGCCACTGTGCCTCCACAATCAAGATCAGGTACCCACATTCTTGTCCCAAATAGGACCTCGTAAGGAGTGACACCCCCTAGAGAGCTTCTTGGCTGATTGTTTAGGGCTCTTTGTACCCCATATAAGTGATCGACCCATCTACCGCCCTTGCCTAATACCCTAGCTGTTAAAGATTGCTTTAAGTCACGGTTTTTCCTCTCCACAACAGAATTTCCCTCAGGATGGTACGGAGAGAAGTACCGCAATGCTACGCCCATTCCTTCCATGGCCTCTTTGTAAGCCCGAGAGCTAAACGCCGGGCCATGGTCAGAATGTAACGTGCCAACTGCGTATGTGCCGATAAAGACTCACAAATCTTTTATAACAGTTCGAGCGTCAGCACAGCGCTGAGGCCAAACCCATAGGAATCTAGAGCAGGAATCCACTGCAACCATGAAATATTTTCTGGCCCCATCAGATTGTAGAGGTCCACAGTGGTCCAAATACACACATGCGAGAGGTTTGTCTGATTTTAGTAATGGTGTCTGTGCTGGGCGTGTTACGGTGGAGCCTTTCATCTGCTGGCAGATGTCGCACTTTAAGACATAGTCTTTGGTCTGCTTTGTTAACCCTGGCCACCAGTAGCGCTGTTTCAGTAAAGAAATAGTCGCTGTGACGCCTGTATGCGCTGAACCCAAACCGTTGTGTGCTGCTAGAATTAAGCCTTGCCTACGATCCATATTTGGTATTACTCTATCCCCCACTCCAGGAATCTGAGCATATGGAATGTTTTGTGCATCTAACTTGTGGGAGTGTTTGAGTGGACATTTTTTAGGTACTGCTGTGCTGCCTTTGCAAGAAGCATTGACAGCTACCAAAATATCGCAGTCTACCCTCGTCTTTGAGCGAATAACTGCAGCTACGGAAGCCGTGCTAACAGCCCCCTTTGCGGCTTCATCAGCCAATGAATTCCCTTCAACGTGAACGCCATCACGCTGATGACTCTATGTATGTATCACGTGAGCCCTTGGTAGTTCGTTTCTCAACTCCACTACCTGTTCCCATAGCATTTTATGCTTAATTGTGCCACCTTTTGCGTCTTTAAACCCGTTTTGTTCCCAATGATGTAAGTATTCATTGTACGACTGTACACAGTAAAAGGAATCACACACAATTAGTGTGGGGAATTCGTGTTCCGTATTTACCAGTGCCAGTATTAGTGCTTTTAATTCTGACAACTGAGCCATGCAGTCTCCTAGAGATTGCGTTTTAGTGCAACTTGGATGGAACTTTCCATTGCGCATGCGACCTTTAACAATTGCACATGCTGCGCTGTAAGCTTGCTTACTCCCTATGGCCGGTTGAGCAGATCCGTCAGTGTAAATAATATATTCATACTGATCTAGAGGCAAAATCTCATTAGGTAGAGGACATTCTTGTTCGTATTGCAGTAATGCTTGTGTTTTCAAACTTGGATCAAATCTGTATTCAACATCCGTTGCAGTAAGAGAATTAGCCCATTGTATCCATCTGGGATGTAAGGCTTTCACATTTGGAATGCTAGCCTTTGTAACAGCCTCTAAGGCTGGTACTGGGGTCACGACTATTATGCGCTTTCCCTGAGCCAGAGCTCTTTCTCTTGCTACAGCGGTCTGCACTGCTGTCAGGATTTTTTCTGTTGAAGTGAAACGCATCTCTGCGTTTGTGTACAGGTGTGATTTGTATGCGATTGGTACAGTTTCGCCTTCCTTGAAAGTTAAATAAGTGTACCCGCATTGACCCGCTATTACTCTGATCACTAAGGTGCGTACGTTTACGCGTGTCTGTAAGTGTTTTGAAGCTATCAAGTCTTCCTGTAGTGAACGTAGGATATTTGTATGTTCCTGTGTCCATTGTCTGACTGAAAAGTCAGGTTTTATCAAGTCGTAGAAAGGTTTTACTCTTTCTGCATAATCCAAAATGTATGTTCGACCAAAATTTAGGAATCCCAGAATTGCTTGTAAATTCTTTAATGATTTTGGACGTTGGAGCAGCGCACACTTTTCTAAAACGTTAGCTGCTAGGCTTTCCCCTTCACTTGACAGCTCATACCCTAAGAACAGGACATTGAGATGGGCAATTTTTGATTTTTTGAAATTAAATTTATAGCGAATCCCATAATAATGGTGCTCACCCTGGTCAAGTGCCTCAGTAAGTCATCATCCGTCAGATAAATATCATCCACATAGGACAATGCTTCTTCATCCAAATTTTGGAGTAACTCTGTTACTCTTGCTGAAAATACCCCTGGGCTATTCTTATACCCTTGGGCAAGTCGACAAAATTGCCGTTGTGACCCTAGCGCTGAGAATGCGGTCAAATACCTGCTTTCAGGCGCTATATTTTGGCAGAAAAATCCATTTGAGATATCAAGTGTTTTGTATTTTTTCCGCACAATGTTATTCATTAATGCGGCACTGTGTGCATTTTGAACTGCAAATGTTTTTGTGCAAGTATTTAAATGTCTGTAATCCAAAACTAAACGATATGTGTTGTCAGGTTTCATTACGGGGAACAAAGGATTGTTCATAGGTGAAGTGCAATTTTCAATCACCCCCTGGTATTCTAGTTGATCTAGAATCTCCCTGACTTGTTTTTTAGCTTCCTGCTTTATAGGGTATTGCCTTTGAGCATTTGGGGAAACTTTTAACGGGATCACGTGGTGGGTTGAATCCTCATCCCAACCAACATGATTTTTGTACAATGCTGGAGCTAGGGCAACCGCCCACTCCTGCGCATATGCATGTTTTAAATGTATGGGAACGAGGTCAGAAAATGCTAGAAAAATTATCGTTTCTCCCCTAGGGCACTCCATGACGAATGCTGGCGGCCAGTCCTGTTCTGCTAATAGAATGTCATAACCAGATGACAGATTTTTCCAAAAGAGACCTTTGATTTTTCTGGGTTTGTCCCCCTCCATCCGGAGTGTTATCTCATGTAACTTATGTGGGACACTTACCCGAGTATCAGGTGTTTCCACCGTGATATACTCACTCAACTCCGCTGTCACCAGAAATTCCTTCAGGTTCTGGCGAGCTATCGTTACTTCTGCCGCGCTGTCTAGCATCACCAGAGCCCATTCCCCGTTCAGAGGCTGTGTCCTCAGAATTCTGGGCATGTCTAATCTTGAGACCTGCTACCTTCTTCTTTTTGAACTGAGGTTTTTGTTTTTGTTTATCTTCTTTTTTAGGTGCGTAGTCCACAGCGCGTTGTGTGTCTCTGGACTTTGTACGCTCCTCTTGTCTGTGTTCTGACCGTCCTTCCCCCTCGGAGTTTCTTGATGAACCCTGAAAGGAGCGAGAGGAACGTGTATCAGTATCCTGATACCTGTCAGGTTTGTTAATATTATCCCTATTCCGGAGGTTGTACCTCCTTTCAGAGGGCTCCTGTTGAGGAGACCTGCGTCTGGATTGAGATCTGCTGTCTTTAGACTTTTGTTGTTTTTTATTCTCCCACTTCTTTTTAGAAGAAGTAGGTGTCTGCTTTGTAGTGTCCCTTTCAGGACTGCCCACCAGTTGCGGCTTTAATGCTTTCCCACCTAGACTGTCTCTGTCTAGTTCTGCATATGCAGTTTCAATTATTTTGGGTAGTTCGTGTGGTTGATCTACTGGACTGAACTCCCTTAGGCGTTGGCGGATCGCCACTGAAGCTGCTTCCCCCTTAATGTTAGCTAGTATTATGGCTGATACCTGTTCGTAGTTACCTAGTAACTTCATCCCTAAGTTAAGGGCAGGCTCTGCTCCATACTCATTTTGTATCTGTCTCAATACATCAGGTACTACTGCTAATGACGGGATACCATGTGTTCTGGTATATATGGCAGCAAAGACTGTACCCCAAGAGGTGCAGTCCTCTACTTGTGGTGTGATCCCCATGGGCAAGCAGATTGTTAGTATTCTGTGCTTATCACAGGTGGTAGTATTCGGGAAAACCGCCTCAAGCTGAGTTATTTTCTGAGCTATCCAGAATGGTATTTGTTCGCGTTTTGCGGGCATTTTGCCCATTACCACGTGTAATGTTTGAGGTGTAATTTTATTTCCTGTACCCTGAGCTGGAGTACTATTTGCTGCACCTGGTGCAGGTTGGACTGTTAAAGTCCTAATGACAAATTGTGTCAAGTTTCTGTAGATTTTAATTAAATCTTTGTGTTGTACTAGTAAGTCTGGCTGTGGCATTGTGTTAATGTCAGGATGCGGTGTGTAAGCCGCTAGTATTGGCCATGTGGCTCCTTCTCCTCCGAGTGGGCCTAACCTTACTCTTTCTCGTACGTGGGGTAGGGCGCCATTAAACCAGTAATAATGTTCCTGGTAAGTTAGTGGAATCTCTATGTCCTCAAATGGACAATATTCCTGTGGTGCAGATCCTTCTATATAGTAGTGAAATTTATTTGTTACTGCATTTGCTGCTGGAAGTGTAACCCATGAATAGAATACCTCTGTTTTGTTTGATTCGTGTGCCTCAATCACGAAAACTACCACGCCACCCCAAGGTTGTAAACCATTTTCTAATAGTCTTAGGGTGACTGTCCTTCTGAATTTTGGTGCAATCTGTATTGCATCCGCAGGATCTTCTCCTTCTTCTGAAAAATTCAGTTCAACTCTCTCTGCCCTTACCGCGGTATTGGACATGTTTAGAGGAAGAAGTGTTCCAAGGGAACTAAGATAAGGTGTTATGCACAATTTTTAGGAACACTATGTCCTTTCAAGCTTGAATAACCAACAGCCAATAAAAAGTATTTTCGTACTACTCAGCTGCGGCGGATTTTGTGCCCCCCACTCCAGACGTCTCTGGGGTTTTGTGAGTAGGTTCTCTGAGAATAGCACAACTGAACTACTCCGATTCTACTGTTAAATAAGTACCCAACCAACGTTGGTGGCGCCATGTCGTGTAGTTCCTATAGTACCCCTGCAGGACCTGCGGGTTTGGATAACATAAACTGTGAGTTTGGTGATAGACTGGCTCTGTGCACCCCCACCGCGTATGTTAGCCGGATTTGCATTAGCTAGCTCACAGTGCCACTAGAATCTCCTCTTATCGGGGAGAGATTAGTTCCTGGCAACCTTAGATCATGACAACCCTGATCCCTCAGAATCGTGGAAACAATGTACTACTTTTCGCTCAGTCCCTCGTGCTTACTTGTTCGGTTTGTCTCAGAGAGTTACACAGAATAAACAGTCTGGGCGTTTAAATAAGTATTTATTGAACAGTTGTTATTCTGGTGTAAAATATATGTGCTGCAGCAACCAGAAGACAATAGCAGAGATATATTATCAGCAGTACGATGAAAGTGAAAGGATAGTACAGTTCTACCATATTGCAATAATAATGGTTACATACATGAATATAAAAAATGCATTATAAAAGTGCACGTACTCCTACGATGCCTAACTAGATGTACCCAAGTGTACCTAGCATGTGTGTAGGTCTAAAAGCCTAAGAGCCAAGAATCCTTCTAGGATTTAGTCGAACCCCATTACCTGAATAGAGAGAGTGTGGGACCCCGTCCTGGTCTCGAGTTGGACACCCCGCAAGGGCTGTGTTAGACCGCTGTCAGCTGGATCGACATGCAGGAGCCTCAGGGTCTCTGGTCAGTGTGTCAGCATGGAAGTCTCGGTTCCCTCTATCTTACCGTGGCAAGATGTGGTGTATTTATACCCTAAAGTATCTCGTCCCTCAGTATGGTTTGTATTGGTCTTTGTTAGACATGAGGAAGACGTCAGGGGTGAACTTTGTACATACATATTATGCAGGAGATGTAGCTGGTGAATGCTCATGCATAATTTATGAGTACATTGTAGGCCTGTGTTCGGGAAAAACCCTGCAGTGTTCTAACCACAGACTAGATAACGTTCAACCCTCAGAGCTCGTTGTGTACTGTAGGGAACTAATGTAGGTGAAAGATCATGCCTATATTAGGGCATAGGAGATCATGACTATAATAGGGCATAGACGATTATGACCAATATAGGGCATATACAATTATGACCATAATAGGGCATATGCGAATATGACCATATACGGCATATATGAACGCGTCTATATTAGGGCATCTATATGAAACATAACAACAGAAGGCAGAATGAGGCTGGCATGGAGCCATGGTGAGACCCACTGACAGGGCTGTAGCCCTACTGTCCTTGAAGCGCTCCGCACTCAATCTGCAGTGTCACCAACAGGTGAGTACCATCAAAGGGCATTGTCCATAAGGGGTGCCTGAACATTCCCTGAGAAGCCAGTTGACCTCAGCCAGGAATGGTGGAGGACTGCCACCGACTAAATAATCACTCTACCCAGCGAGTTTGTCATATCCAGTCCACAGCATATCGTGAACTTTGCTGCATTCCTGCCATCGGCTATAGCCTGGGTCAGGATGGCTCAGGCCTCATTCAAGATCATGGGCTTCACTTGTGCAACCAAAAACCACACAGTGTGGCTATACTGGTCCAAGAGGAATTCGGTCTTCACTGACTATAGTGCAAGGCTGGTGGAAGAGAAAATACTCTTGCCAAAGGTGTCCAGCCTCTTGGATTCTCTATCCGGTGAAGTGGTAGGGATTGCACCAGGGAAAAAATTGGACGTTGAGGCCTGCACGACCAGGCTCTCAGGGTGGGGTGCTGGGTCAGGAAAGCTACATCCCCAAGAGTGGGGTGGTTGTGGAGGCGATCATCCTGTGCACAGGAGTGACTGTTCAGGGCTTGGCTTAGGCCCGAGCAAGGCATAAATTAGGTTTTCATTTAAGGGAAGGAGAGGATCCATGGGTGATACCCCTGGTTGAAACACCTCCATTAAGACATTTGTCTTGATGGTCACAGATGGTAGTGTAAGGTCCAGGACCTCAGCTACTCTCCGCATCACCATGGCAAAAGACGCCATAGTCAAACTAAGAGGAGAGACCAGGCCAGTGTCTGGCGAGGTGTCCAAACCACTGGCCCCAGCCAGTTCCTCATACCAGTTATCCTCGGCCAAAGGTTCCTCAAGGGGGTCAGGATAACCATAAGAATCCTTAGATCCGTCGCAAGAGTATGCCTCACAGGGCCTGTCAGAAGATGAAGGCACTGTCTCAGACCCAAAGGTTCTTGGTCCGGTCAACGCTGGCATCTATTTCAGACAACACTGGTCTGCCTCTGTATTGGAGTCGGGAATGACAATGGGGTCAGTGCAGCCAAAGGGCATCAGCGCTGCCAGGAACAGCGTCACTGGACCAGACTCCTGTGATGGTCATGGATTCGCGACCATAGCCAGTTCGGATCCAGGAACAGATATAAAGGGGCCAAGTGGTGCAGAGGGAGAACCTGCAGACGGAAATCCAGTAGGGGCACCTTCCGAACCCATGGGGCCCGAAGGCGATCCAAATAGATCGGCTCGTCCAATCATGAGGTGCATGGGCTCATTGAGTTCCTTCAATTGGGAGGGGATCGCTCTGGAAAATTCTGGGAGGCAAAGAGAGAACACAGGGTCAGGCACCGGGTGGGGGAGTGGAGGGGGAGTATAGGAGCGGGCCTAGATTTGTGGTGTTGTTCCTGTGCCTCGTCCAAGGACTTGAACTAGCAGGGTGAAGTTGAAGAATTCTTTGACTTCTTGGTCTTCTTGTGGGACTAACCTGACAAAGATTTTGACCTCGACGGCGCCCAATGGGAACAACTCCCATAGGGGACCAGGGACCTTCCATGTGACCGGGACCTTCCATGCGACCGGGACCTGGAGTGGTGCGGAGGCGTCCGGTGTCGAGCGTAAAATATTTTCACTGATAAAACCAAACGTTACAGCAACGTTATAGTTAGGTTCAGATTTCACTCGTACAAAACCAGTAAAATTCAGCAGTTATAGTTACCTGAGCTAACTATAACTTACGCCCCAGCAATGCACTACTTATGACCTCACATATTAAATCACTCATGACATGGTCAGTGACATCACTGATGACATTTCAAATGACATCACTGATGACATCAGCAGCAGAACCACTCATACATCCACTCACACAACCACTCATACACCCACTCACACACCCATTCTGTCAGGGACTGTCCGGGACTATGTCGGGAACACAGTCAGGGACTTGGGCAAGGACTGAGAATTGGGTAGAAAACGTACACCGAAAGAGGAGAACAGCGCTGCCCAGGATCACACAGGACGTCAGAGGAGAAATGGGATCCAAAGGGGAAGCCTGTACAAGTGAACAAGATGGCTAAGACTCAAAGGATGGGCACTCAAGAGGCAATTTGACATTCAGAATAACTACACCCAGGATGGACTTGCAGATATATATATACACACAACAACATTAACAATAAAGGGAATGTGGGGTAAAGCACTAGAGAGCTCCACACAGTAAGACTGAAGCTCAGTAAGCTCCTCACCCACAATTGCTGTTACAGATACTGAATGCAAATACCCACATATAGGATATGCATGCAAAGGCAGGGTCTGTGGTGCTGATACCTATGGTGATGTTATAAATGTAACTCGAAGACAATACTCACAGTGAACAAGAAACACCACTTAGGTTGTCAGCTGTGCCCACGGATCCTGGCGATCAAACAGGAACACGCAAGGCAGTAACAGCAAAGGGGTAGAACTAAATACAAGCACAATAGACAAGGATCTAGCCAGGAAGAGTGCTTAACAGGAAAGGAAGGAAATCACAGGGTACACTTGGCAGAAAGCAAGTAACAAACATACAAGGTAAAAGAAGCAAGACAGCAGAAATAGAAAGACAGTAAACTAGGAACTGGAACCAAGGAAATGGGAAGAAAATCAGGGACTGGAAAAGGATATATAGAAGTGGAGGCTACAAAGGGTATACTAGAATAGTATTGAATCAGAAGACAAGAAAACACAGTAGCACCGAAGGCTGTGCTGGAGTAGAAACAAGAATTGAGCAAAAGCTCAAGGGCCAATGTAGCACTGCGGGCAGTGCTAGTTCAGGAACAGGAAATTACTATAGCTCAGGAGTCAAGGTAGCACTGCAGGCAGTGCTAGTTCAAGGAAACAGGAAATAGCTACAGCTCAGGAAACAAGGAGTCAAGAGAGCACTGCAAGCAGTGCAAATCAGGAAGAAGACATAGCTGAAGCCCAGGAACAGGAACAAATAATAACTATAGCTCAGGAACTCAGGAAACAAGGTAGCACTGCAGGCAGTGTTAATTCAGGCACAAGGGATATCTATAGCTCAGGAATTCTGGAAACAAGGATAACAAGAGTTCAGGAAACAAGAGTCGGTCTCACCGGTACACAGCTACAATGACCAAACTTGGCCTGAAGGGAGCTGGGGCTTAAAAGAGCTCACAGTAATCACATGCATCAGGTGTGAGCAGGCTAGCAGCAGCCAGCCACAGGTGAGCTGAATTCCTCCACCCATCCTTGGCCTGCAGGGGTGGAGACGAAGCAGTGAGCAGGGAATTCTAGGTAACAGAGTGTCAAACATTAGCAGGCTGGCTTCAAGCATGAGCAGGCTGGCTTTCACAAAATCCGGCATGGATTTGGAATGGATGTCAATTCCCAAATAGTGACCAAAAGGATGGAAGTCAAGATATGCATGCAGGGGAGTATCTGGAAGCTTATTAGAACACAGGAAAGTGACACTATGCACCCCTCTGGTGGTGGGCACAAGAGTGCAGGGAGTGAATCGTGACACATACAACCACTCACTGTTCCATAGAGCCACTCACACACCCACTCACTTATCCATAGTCACTCACACAGGCACTCACTTCCCATACACCTACTCACACAGCCACTCACTCACCCATGCAGCTACCCAAAGACCCACCTATTTACCCATACAACCACTTCCACACCCATGCAGACTCTCAACAGAGCCATTCACACACCCCTTCATCACTCAAACATCCACTCACACACTCATACAAGCATCACATGGACACTCACTGACCCATACATCCACTCACATAGACACTCACTCCCCAATACAGCCACTCACACAACCAATCAATTAGCCACACACCCACTCAAACAGCCACTCAGTCACACCCATACAGCCACTTACCCACACAGTCACTCATCCATACAGCCACTCACACAGCCACTTAGTCACCCATACAGGCACTCACATAGCCACTCACTTACCAATACAGACACTCACACACCCACTCACTTATCCATAGAGCCTCTCATGCATCCAATCACTCACCCATATAGCCACCCACACACCCACTCACTCACCAATGCAGCCAGTCACACAGCCACTCCCACACCCATACAGTTACTCACACACACGCTTATTCACCCATACAGGTACTCACACACCCACGTATTCATCCATACAGCCACTCACACACCCATTCAAACACCTATGCAGTCACTCCGACATCCTCTCACACATGGATACACACAGTCTTGCAGCCACTCACATAATATATGTTAGAAATAGTATCACACATTAGTAGTACACAAACTATAGTAATTTAAATTTTGTAGTACCTTAGTATATATGTTTAACACTCAAACGTTTAGAAAACACTCACAATCACTGGGTGATGACATCAGTGTTGTTAGTCATCAGTGATGTCACTGACCATGTCATGAGTGATGTTATATGTGAGGTCATAAGCAGAGCATTGTGGGGACGTAAGTTATAGCTAGCTGCTGAATTTCACTGATTCTGTACGAGTAAAATCTGAGCCTAACTATAACGCGCCTTTAACCTTTGGTTTTTTCAATGATTTTTTAATGCTATTTCCTAACTATAACAAGAAGAGGTATGCTGTTCCTAAAGGAGTCCTACAGAACATTGGGTGCAAGGAAAACAAGTGGGTGCTCATAGAGATCGAAGAAAATCCTTTCTCCTTTCAGAAAAGACCTCACACACCCAGCCAGCTAGGTGTCATGCTTCATCACTGGTCTGCTCCTTATCGGGTCGGCGCTGCAATACCCGATCGGCACCCGTGATGGGGCCTTCTTGGCGGAGATCTTTTTCTTAGCCGTTAGGTGAAGTGCGAGTGAGGGCCCTAATGAGTGTAGATGTGAAAAGTGTGTAGTGTGTGCTATCTAAAACAGGAAATAGTGATCCATCCAAAACTATTTTAATGACAATGGTCACTATCCTGATTAAAAACCAGTAAGAGGCGCACGCGTCTGCTCAAGGATTGCAGCGTTGTGCGCTCAAACTCAGGCCAACATGTTTCTTGCCTACTGTTAAGTTAACGTCAATTCTTCAGGACCGATTCTTAAATAATCTACACTTTATGGTCGGTGGTCTGTTCATTACACAATATAGTGACCACCCATACAGCACCCTATAAAGTGGTACCTGTTAATCAAATCCAATGCCTGTAGGAGAGAAGAATCGTAAAGGTTTAAAAACATCATTCAACAGTAGTCTGCAATTCAAACTACGTACCAAGCTCCTAGAGTATAACCAAGTTGTTGCAATACTGAAAAAACATTTGTGAATGATGAGCATGCTTCACACATCATGGTGTATGTGATCATGCATGTGGCGAGTATAAACAAAATCTAAGGATAAAAATTAGAAGTAGCAAGGGATATGCAAAAGATCAATGTAAAACATCGATGTAAAGGATCGATGTAAAACAGTACACTCACCCAACTAGGGTCATGTCAATGCCTCAAGGTATCACAGCAGGTGTAAACACTGTCAGATTCAGTGTCCTAATAAAGGTATGAAGAAAGACATCAATATAGGCTGGGTTGGAGATTGCCAACGCGGGGCCCGAAAGAGGAGCAACCCCTTGAGAAAACGATGGCTCTCACCTGAAAATAACAGTTTTATCCCACACAATGAATGCAGACGAGCCTCAGGGGATGCGGTATGCCGTGCACTCCAGCTACTAAATCCCACCGAAGGTTAAGGGAAATGCACTGGCGGGCGACAACCACAACCCCATGGTCTCTACAGCAAACAAGGAGGGCAAAAGAGACAGTAAAAATGTGCTCCAGAGAGGAGCGCGCGGTGCATAGGAACAAAGCCGTACAGTATCGCCATATACTCCTTAGGCTATCAGAGAGGTAGTACTCACTCGGCTCACCTCTCTAATTCCAAAACTCACATAGAGTAAAAACGGAGGGTGAGGGACACAAAGGGGGTTCATTAATTGGTTGAAAAAAGGGGGGCGGGGGGCCCTGTTGGTACATAGGATATTGCCAGAATTGAGGTCCCTGGTATGGTGGCATATTATATGATTGGTACATGGGGCGTGTGTTGTATCTTGAGTTCTTATTATTCCAGCTCCCACTACTAGAATCACTATTAGATGATGAACCTCTCCGTGACTGGTTTGAGTTGTCATCTGACGAGTAGCCTTCACCAGATGCGGTGTAATCTGCCTTTAAATAAGGGTAAACCTTTTCCTTATCAAACTTTTGAATGTCCTTTTGAAGTTTGCCAATCTTTTGTTTCATAAGGTTTTCTCTATTGTCTGCAATCTCTGCATTAATTTCTGCTAGTTTGGTCTTATACACAGTTGTTTGGACAGTTACTTTGATAGCTCCCTCTGCAGTTTGTATCCGAATCAAGAGGGCATCTGCTATCCTTTTAGCGGTGTTTATAATAAGAATGAGCCAGTCCCTAGTGCATTTCCACGCTACTAGGGACCACTCTTTTTTAAAAACCACGTCCTCCAAGAAGAGGCGGGGAAAATTGCTGACAATCAAGCCATTTGGAGCTATATTAGCCCGTAAATATTCGGAGCGACACACGTGAGTAGTGATCATTGAGCATAGTAATGTGGGACCGTTTGGCTGTCACTTCGATTTTATTACACGGAATTGCTCCGCTTTGATAGGAGTGTCCGTGTTGCGGGACCGGCTTTGTTTGTGTCCCTCACCCTCCGTTTTTACTCTATGTGAGTTTTGGAATTAGAGAGGTGAGCCGAGTGAGTACTACCTCTCTGATAGCCTAAGGAGTATATGGCGATACTGTACGGCTTTGTTCCTATGCACCGCGCGCTCCTCTCTGGAGCACATTTTTACTGTCTCTTTTGCCCTCCTTGTTTGCTGTAGAGACCATGGGGTTGTGGTTGTCGCCCGCCAGTGCATTTCCCTTAACCTTCGGTGGGATTTAGTAGCTGGAGTGCGCGGCATACCGCATCCCCTGAGGCTCGTCTGCATTCATTGTGTGGGATAAAACTGTTATTTTCAGGTGAGAGCCATCGTTTTCTCAAGGGGTTGCTCCTCTTTCGGGCCCCGCGTTGGCAATCTCCAACCCAGCCTATATTGATGTCTTTCTTCATACCTTTATTAGGACACTGAATCTGACAGTGTTTACACCTGCTGTGATACCTTGAGGCATTGACATGACCCTAGTTGGGTGAGTGTACTGTTTTACATCGATCCTTTACATCGATGTTTTACATTGATCTTTTGCATATCCCTTGCTACTTCTAATTTTTATCCTTAGATTTTGTTTATACTCGCCACATGCATGATCACATACACCATGATGTGTGAAGCATGCTCATCATTCACAAATGTTTTTTCAGTATTGCAACAACTTGGTTATACTCTAGGAGCTTGGTACGTAGTTTGAATTGCAGACTACTGTTGAATGATGTTTTTAAACCTTTACGATTCTTCTCTCCTACAGGCATTGGATTTGATTAACAGGTACCACTTTATAGGGTGCTGTATGGGTGGTCACTATATTGTGTAATGAACAGACCACCGACCATAAAGTGTAGATTATTTAAGAATCGTCCTGAAGAATTGCCGTTAACTTAACAGTAGGCAAGAAACATGTTGGCCTGAGTTTGAGCGCACAACTCTGCAATCCTTGAGCAGACGCGTGCGCCTCTTACTGGTTTTTAATCAGGATAGTGACCATTGTCATTAAAATAGTTTTGGATGGATCACTATTTCCTGTTTTAGATAGCACACACTACACACTTTTCACATCTACACTCATTAGGGCCCTCACTCGCACTTCACCTAACGGCTAAGAAAAAAGATCTCCGCCAAGAAGGCCCCATCACGGGTGCCGATCGGGTATTGCAGCGCCGACCCGATAAGGAGCAGACCCAGTGATGAAGCATGACACCTAGCTGGCTGGGTGTGTGAGGGTCTTTTTCTGAAAGGAGAAAAGATTTTCTTCGATCTCTATGAGCACCCACTTGTTTTTCCTTGCACCCAATGTTCTGTAGGACTCCTTTAGGAACAGCATACCTCTTCTTGTTGTAGTTCCGTGGGCCTGTATGCTGGACCTACTCAAGTGGCCCGTAGTCCCTCCTTGTTGTCTTATTATTTCCTAACTATAACATCCCTGTAACCTTTGTTTTTTCAGTGAATTTCTAAGCTTTTTTAGCGTAAAGTCAATCAATCAATCAATCATGTCACTTATAAAGCGCACTACATACCCGCGAGGGTCTCAAGGCGCTGGGGGAAGAGGGGGGTGGTGCTGCTACTGATCGAAGAGCCAGGTCTTGAGGAGTCTTCTGAAGGCCAGTAGGTCTTGGGTCTGTCGGAGGTTGGTGGGGAGGGTGTTCCAGGTCTTGGCGGCAAGGTGGGAGAAAGATCTGCCGCCGGCGGTCGTTTTCCGGATGCGGGGGACTGTGGCGAGGGCGAGGCTGGTCGAGCGGAGCTGGCGGGTGGGGGTGTAGAAGCTGAGTCGTCTGTTGAGGTAGGCTGGTCCGGAGTTGTGGAGTGCTTTGTGTGCGTGGGTGAGGAGCTTGAAGGTTATCCTCTTGTTGACAGGGAGCCAGTGCAGGTCTCTCAGGTGGGGTGTGATGTGGCTGCGTCGGGGGATGTCGAGGATAAGACGTGCAGAGGCGTTCTGGATGCGTTGCAGCCGTCTCAGGAGCTTAGCCGTCGTTCCTGCGTAGAGGGCGTTTCCGTAGTCCAGCCTGCTGGTGACAAGGGCCTGGGTGACTGTTTTTCTTGTTTCGTTGGGGATCCACTTGAAGATCCTGCGGAGCATTCAGAGGATGTTGAAGCAGGATGAGGAAACGGCGTTGACCTGCTTAGTCATGGAGAGGGTGGGGTCGAGGATGACCCCTAGGTTGCGTACGTGGTCGGTGGGTGGCGGGGCTGTTCCCAGTGATGTTGGCCACCAGGAGTCGTCCCAGGCTGAAGGGTTGGAACCAAGGATGAGGACCTCCGTCTTGTCCGAGTTCAGCTTCGATGGGCGTAAGTAAGATGCCCATCGCACTGCACGTGGGAAGGTTTGAACGCAGGGCCTGGCCCTGTGCTGCCCCAACCCAAGCTTGCAGCATCTGCCCCCCCTCCTCCTTGCCATCCATTGTCTAAGTCCATGACCCTGCTCCCTCACTACAGCTGTTTGTGGCCGTTGTTCTGCCACTACCCTTAACAGTTGGCTTGCTGCCCCATCCACCTCCTCCCTATCTTCTGTTCCATGCAACAGTCCTCTCCCTCCAGTCCTGCCTGGTCCGATGTGCTGCTACTGCCCTCCATTTAGCTTGATGTTCCAGCCCACCCCTCCTGCCCTCCGTTGCATAATTCTTGTCTGTGTGCATGCCCCTGCTCTCTCTTTTTTGCCCACCACATTTCATGGACCTGCCAATGCCCCTCCTATCTACTCTGAGTGTTCTGTTGAGCTGCCACTGACCCTCCCACCTGCCTAGCATGGTCAGATGTCTCTGCCACTTCCACTCTGCCTGTCCAAATTTGATGCCCCATCCCCTCCATTCTGTCCTACATTGTCCATTTTGCCGCCACTCCCTTCTGCCCCCCATACTCTGTTGTGCTGCAACTGCTCCTCCTGCCTGCCCTGTGTGGTCTGTTTTGAAGCCCCTTCCCCTGCTCTCTTTTGACTATGTCCAGCCCCTACCCCTCCCTTCTGTCCTCCATGGTCCTTTGTGCATGCCCCTGCCCCCCTCCCTTTTGCCCACCATGGCTGTTGTGCTGCCACTAACCCTCCAACTTACCATGCATAGTCTTCTGTGCTGCCACAGCCCCTCCCACCAGCCATGACTGGTCAGCTTGCTGTTACTGAGCCCCTCCTACCTTCCCTCCATTGTCTCTGTGTATGCCATTATTGTCTCACTGTTGCCCTCCATGGTGTGTTGTGCTTTCAGTGCCCATCCGACCTGCCCTCCATGGTCAGCTTGCTGCTCCAGCCCTGCCCCCTTGCCCTACATTGTCCATGTGCAGACCCCTATCCCCTCCCTTCTGCCTTGTCTGTTCCATTGTCGTGCCCCAGACCCCTCCCTCCTGCCCTTCATGGTCCGTTATGCTGCAACTGTCCCTTTTGTCTGTCCGGGATGGTCAGCTTGCTGCCCTTGCCTCTTTTCCCTCTGCTCTCTGTTGCCTATGTGCCTGGCCATGTACCCTCCCTATTGCTTTCCCTGGTCCGTTGTGCTGCACTGTCATCCCGCTTGCCCTGTGTGGTGGATTGTGCTGCTGCAACCCCTGACGCCTGCCCTTTAAGGTCACTTTTGTGCCCTTGCCTGTGTCCCTCCTGCCCTCTGTTATCCAGGTCCATGTCCTTACCTCATTTCTCCTGCCCTCTGTGATCCAATGTACCTTACTTGCCAACATTTTGAACTTGGTAAGAGGGAGAGTCTGGAAAAAAACCTGGGGAATTGATTTTCACCACTGACTTACATTGAAAAAGAGGTGATTTTAGGAAGCAGACAGGTAAAACACAGCCCTTTTGGGCTTAAAAACATCAGGAGTCTCCTGCCTGAATCAATTTTTTTGCATGTATGGCTGTACTGCCACTGCCTCTTCCTTCTGCCCTCAACAGTCTTTTATATTGCCACTGCTTCTTTTGCCTGTACTGCATGGTTGGTTTGTTGTCCCTGCCCTCCATGGTCCGTTGTGCTGCAACTGCCCCTCCCGCCGGTCCAGCGTGGTCAACTTGTTGCCTCTGCACCCTTCTCCATGAGAGGGTTTTATTCCCATAAAATGTATGGTTTGTGTTCTAAACAGCTAAAATGAGGACATATTTTCTGAGTTCTCAAATAGTGACAAAGCACTTTTAAATGATTTGCTATCTTTATGTTTTTTTAATCCAGTTGATCACTTGATTATATGTTACACTTAAAGGAGAGGATGTGGCCTTACGGCCAAAGCTGCAGACTTTGCAACTGGGGAACCAGGTTCGACTTTGGGAGTCAGCTCGACATCCTGTGATTCTGAGAAAATGACTAAGGGCCATATGTATCAAAATGTCCTTTTGCGATTCTCAGATAGCGATTTTTTGCGAATCGCTATTTGAGAATCGCAAAACGCTATGTATGTAGGATTTGCAATAAATTTTGCGAATCCTACATATTCCTTAATTGCGAATCTCAAATTGCGATTCGCAATTAAGGAATACCTCCCCATTCATTCCTATGGGCCTAGAGGCCCATAGGAATGAATGGGAAGACATTCTCAATTTGCGATTAGCAATTAGAGAATCGCAAATTGAGAATGCAATTTCAAGGGTGCCAGGGTGTCAAAAGGATACCCTGTTGCACCCTGAAATGTGCATGTGTGCACATGTGGCACACATACGTGCCCTAAGGGCATGTATGTGCGCCACATGACACTTTAAAAATGCAAAATAGTGCATTTTTAAGTGAAATCGTAAGTTACCACCAACTTGAAGTTGGTGGTAATTTGCGATTCCTTAAGCACAATTCGCACAACTTGGGTGCTTCATACATTGCATTTAAGGAATCGCAATTAGCGATTCCTTAAATGCAATCGTAAATAGAGAATCGCAAAATTTGCGATTCCTTATTTTGCGAGGGGTTTCAGTGTGATACATTGCACACTGCTAATTTATGATCGCAAACGCCAAAATTCTGCGAATTTCGGCGTTTGCGATCGCAAATTGGCTTCATACATATGGCCCTAAATCTCCCCATGCCTAAAACCAAACTGAATGTGCCCGTGTGTAAAGTAACTGATTGGTGCTCAGGTTAAGCACTCCAATACCTTCGGGTCAAGTCAGCACTATATAAAACTGCAAAAAAAACTAAAATATTCAGGGGCCGATTACGATGTGGCCCGGAAAGGCTCCGACCAGCACGGTCAGAGCCTTCCGGGCCGCATCGTAATCTGCCCCTCTGTTTACTTTCGGACCAAAGCATTACAATGCTGGCAGTTGGAAACTAAACCTGCTGGTCATTCCGGATGGCTTCCGACGGGCTCAAGGAGTTTGGGGCCCCCAGCAGGGCCCCCTGGTGTGTTCGGCCTCGGGTTGGGAGCCGAGGGGGCACCTATGGTGCATCCCTGTTGATCCCTGCACCCCGTGGCAGGCACCTTGAGGTGCCTGCTACGGGGTGCAGGGATGAACAGCACCTCCCATTTCCCTATGGGAGCATGTGGCAGTAATGCATGTTCACATAGGGAAATGTAGGACCGAGATAGTGTCCCAGGACCGAGATGGTGACGGGCAGACTTAAGTCCGTCCAACATCGTAATTAGTCCCTTAGTGTTTTACACACTTCTGTCATTAGGCTATACTTGGGCTATATTTGGGTGATATTTGTGCTATATTTGGGCTCTTTTGTCTTTGATGGCCATCTTGGGAGACTTATTTGTTATGAAGCTTCATAATTTCCTCATTTACTGCAGTATCCTCAATAGAAAATGCTTTTAGTTTTCCACTTCGATTCCACCAAGATGGTGTTTAGATTTGCCACACTTTAGTCATAAATTCAGATTGTTAGCACTCAGTTGCTCATTAGAACACTGTAGTAAAGCTGCCGATCACCAGGGAGTTAACTATCAGTTTGCTGCTGGTGTTGAAAGTGCATGTTTCAGTCTGCAAGTCAGAATGTTTTAATGAAATAGAAGAGGAAGAGCTTTTGAGAACTCCTTTGAATTGTGTCCTAATTTTTCTTTCTACAGCACTAACCATAATTTCTATGAGAAACTGAACCCGCTCATTTTGTTACTTTCTAAATTAAATGTTTTAAGTTTTACCAGTTGATTCAATCAACATGGCTTCGCGTGTGCCATACTTTTGTCATAAGTAAGACTGTTAGCGCTCTAGTTATTCTTAATATATATATAAACATACATATAGATATATATAACGATACATATAGATATATAGAAGTATATATAATGTTACCAAAAACATGAAAAATGTTACATATTATAAGTATTGAGCGTTGATTTTTTGCTAATCATGTAAAATAACAATCTGAAAATCAACAATTACTGATATACTGCATTTAGTACATAAAATATAATACTAACCTACTGTGACCGTATTACTTTTAAAAAACAGAATCCATGTTGTTATATAAATTACGAGAACCTGGCACACCACAATGAAAATTTCCCATCGCTTCACAATCACTGAATCCGGAGGCATTGTTTTATGCCAAAAAGCCTAAATACAAGCAAAACAGATAGTTATGTTTAATGTCTTTGTGCATCTGAAGAACGAGTTATTTAACTGTAACAGTAGCCATCCACTTTGCTTATCTCTGATTGGTAGAGTACCCCGTGCTTTTAGACGGTGTGTCTGACAACACTTATCACATTAAATGACTGTAGGTCAGCAAATGCGGTGGTACCAATACAATACCTATCAAGGTGACACCAGAAAGAATATACACTTTTTTTCCTTGTGGCTTTGGCAACATTTGTTTCCTTTTAGATGCATGAACACAATGGCATGAAGCATCTGCCAAAATGGCACGACTGGGCTGTTTATTTGTGAATCTGTAAGTGACTCCTCAGTGGGAGAGTGGTACACAGTAAGAATCCATAGAAAAGGTAATTAGAATCGGAATATTTGTAAAGTGCATTTCACGAGCAAAATGATCTCTAGGGACAGTGGGAACTCAAGCCTTAGACCTATGGTTTGGCATGTAAAATCAGTTTATAAAAGATGAAGTTAAATCATTTTTTATAAAAGATGGTGTTTCCAGGGCAAGGAGTAAGGTGAGGAGGTTATGTATTTTGTATAGGAGTTCGGGACGAGAGTTTTAGTTTCTGAAAATAGGGAGTCAAGCTTTTGGTCTTTGTTGTGAATGTGAGCAATTTGGAGTTGGCAGAAAGGAGGTAGTAGACATCCATCAACACCTTCAGCCAGCATCCATTATTCCTGAGAAAGTTCACATAGAACCTCATCTTTTCCGCTGTTGCAGTGCTCGGTCAGGTAGACAGGGGGAAATTGGACACAATATCAAATTGTAAATACAGAGTGAGAGAAATATCAGAAATAAATATTGCGATAAAAAAATACTGTGATTAGAAATATCGGTTAAAAATATTGTTGTTGGTGGTATTGTTTTGAATAATATACTTGCAAAAAATATTGTTTTAAAAAATATATTTTTATGTCTTTTAGTTCATATATTAATTTTATGTGTTAATATTGTTTCTATAATTGTTACTATAGTAATTTATAGTGTCGTAGAAGGTTGGGGGATAGGGTGGGAAGTTAATTAGATAATAATTAGGTAATAATTAATGTTAATTAATAATTGTTAAGTAAGCATGTGGTTGATATTCATTTTGTATTTTATGTAATATTGATTTATTATACTTACATTATAAGTGCGGGTTGCTACGTTTGTAGTGGTACAGGGTGGGAAGTCAATTAGGTAATAATGAATTAATAAATAATTGTTTAATTATTATTATTTATGGGGGGCCGTAAACTTCGCTCCGCTAGCGGAGCTTGCAAAGTTTTGCCCAGTACGGAGTTGGGCAAATACTCTACCTTCCAATGCCACATAGCGGAGTTTACCGGCCACAGCCCACCCCTACTCGGAGGGTGCTTTGGTGCTCTCATAGGGGATCAGGGCAAGATCCCCTGCGTGGCTGCAAGGGAGTCTACATTGTGTGTAGCGCTGCTATCGAAAGGTGCAGGTCCAGATTACCACACTGGCTGCATGGGAGAGTCTCAGCTGGTGCAGGGCTGTCTGCCGAAGGGGGTAGGGCCAGTTCAGTCAGTCTGAAGCCCCGATCAGCACCGCAGGCCCACAGTGCTACAGTCTCGCTTTACATCCCTGTCCCTTTCTCGCTTCCCCCTCTCTGATTTAACAGAGAAGGCGGCCCGGTCACCCTCTGCCTGATAGAGGGTGTGGCTCCATTTAAAAAAAAGAGCCCTGGCCAGGCAACTGACTGCTTCCTCTGCTCCCGGTCTCTGACACCAGAAGAATGGGATTGGATACAGGAGTTCTTTTCACTTGTTAATTGGCTGTTGAACCTCACATACCGCAGACTATTTTGCAGTTGGTTGAGAAACGCTGGCCAATAGCTCCTAGCTGCACGTCCCCACCTTCTGTCAGTGGGAGGGTGCCTGACACTTCTCTTCATGCCTTTGCCTGGCCCTTCCAGGGAGTGGGCAACTTGACCTGCCTGAATTAGAACGGTACTGAGGAGTAAAGGTTTTAGTGAAGCGGTGATGATGTTGCGCCTGACTGAAGGTGTTCTTTGGGTTCCCTACGGGCAGATGAGCATGTGCAAATTATTAGCTGAGCCGCTCTGCTACTCGGGCTTTTCCGAGCGTCTATGGTGACGTCATTCCCATGGGCCACGTCCCCTGGTTACCGCGCACCCTGCTCCACCCCCTGTGCTGGAACCGCCGCTGCAGCGCTAGTAACTGTCACAGGACCCCCAATCCACCTGACCCCCGCACTGACAGACATTGCGGCAGCTCCCCCCACACACCCACCCCGTGGGCCAAGTCTATCTTGGATCGGACACTATAAGCTGGAGCAGACCATCGGCAAGGGCAACTTAACCGTAGCAAGCACAGTTGCAGGGGAAGCATTTGTTCAAGATCAGTCTCGATGCAGACTGACTTGAAGATGTCTGTATGGTACAGTGCTCTTTATATTATTAGATTTTTTTTTTTAACAAAACGCTTTAATACTGCACTTCATTCGCCAACTGTTTACCTCACTGAGTCATCGGGAAACACCAGTTCACCTGCAGGAACATTCTAAGGATGGTGGAAACGTCTCTTATAACTGGTGATGGGGCAGAGCGGAGCTCTGTGGAATTCCACAGAGTTTGTTTTTGGAACTCCACGGAATTCTGCATAGTGCAACTCCCCGAGCTCCGCCCACCCCTAATTATTTATTTAATTGATTATTAATTAATTAAATTGTGTAATAATCATATATTTTAATTATATTTTAGGTGTGGGCTGCTGGGTTTGTAGGGGTATAGTGTGGGAAGTTAATTAAGTAATAATATATTACCAATTAATTATTAATGTATTATTAATTATTGAATTGACTATTAATTATGTACAGTATTTTTTTGTTCTATTTCAGTTGCGGGTTGCTAGGTTTGTTGGGGTATAGGGTGGGAAGTTAAGTAATAATAAAGGGAGAGATAGAAGAAAGATCTTCCTCCCATCTAGCCTTCTGAATGCAAGGAACTTTTAGAAGACCGTGTTGGAGAATCTTAAAGTACTACTTGGAATGTAGGCAGCCAGTAAGACTCTAATCATACGAGGACCCTTCCCATTTATTGCCCTGTGGGTCAGACATAGTGCTTTCAATTTGATTGTATGTTCCACCGGGAGCCAGTGTAATGAGGTCAGGGCTTTTTTGGCTGAGGAACCTTTGGGTATCTTCTAAATGTTTCTGGCCACAGCATTCTGCAGCACTAGTATCCTTTTGTGGACTGCTTTTGGGGAGCCGAAGTATAGAGAATTACCGTAGTTCAGGCGTGAGGAAATCAATGCCTGGACTACCACTCTTCTGCAATATCAGTTGTGACATGTCAGACAGATGAGAAAGGGCAAAGGAGTATGGCATCTTCGTTAGAGTTACAGTCACAGGACCTCTGTAATGTGTCTGAAGGGAAGTGTTTTACCTACTGTTGCTTAGACTGGAATGGGAATAGTAAATCTTACCCCTCCGAAGTCCAACGCTTACCCTACTGTTGCACTGACTGGAGTGGGAAATTTCAAATTTAACCTGCCCGAAGTCCAACAGTTCCCCTACTGTTGCTTAGACTGGAGTGTGAATAGTTTATTTCACCCCTCTGAAGTCCAATGCTTTCCTTACTGTTGTACAGACTGCAGAGGGAAAAGCACATTTAAACCCTCAGAAGTCCAATGTTTCCCTTCCTTTGTGATGTTAGGAATGGTAATAATATATTTAACCCCTCCGAAGTCCTACAATTTCTCTAGTGTTGCATAAACTGGAGCTGGAATAGTATATCTATTATTCTCAGACTTCAATACATTTTCTAATATTGGTTAAATATGCTTTTTTAATACCCATCACCCTTATCAGTATATTTGGGCTAATGGTTACACAGCATGTTGCCTACAACCCATTGTGGGCCGGCCGCGTCTCAGGAGGGGTGCAAAGCACTGGGTATAGTTTCCATTTTATAGGATTTGTTTATGTTTTTATTTATTTTTAAATTTCTATATTTTTTGTAAATGTGTTTTTTTGTTTTTACTTTATTTGTTTGGTACTTTCTTTAAAGTTTTGCAATTGCATTGCTAATATTTATATATATATATATATATATATATATATATATATATATATATATATATATATATATATATATGTACAACAAAATGCCCCAGCATCGAAAGAGCACTCGACAGCGTCCTTGTACCACCAGGTAAGTATAACCTCGCTGCAGCTCGCTCGTCAACTGCCTCAACTTTCATCATGTTGCCGACGCGTTTCGAGGCTGGAACGCCTCTTCTTCATGGGCTCTGAAAGGAAACCGGCATTGAAACATCACTCCCATAAGCAGATTTTAATTAACAAACACGCCCTCAGTGGGCTAGGCTTGATGTGAATATAGTAATCATGGCATTGTGGGACTCGTGGTTCCATGGAAGTGAAATTAAGTTCCTTAGTAGGCTCAATGTCAGTCCTGAATTTAAAAGCATTTTTCAACCTTAGTAGGTAGGCAGAGTCAGTGCGGGCTTTAATCTGCAGAGGACCCCGTGCTTACAGAGAGGAAGAATTCCCTCCCCACAGCCTTTCACCTTGCAGGAAATGAGTGCTTCTTTCCACGGCGGGCCGTCGCGTAGATTCATGTACAACAAAATGCCCCAGCATCGAAAGAGCACTCGACAGCGTCCTTGTACCACCAGGTAAGTATAACCTCGCTGCAGCTCGCTCGTCAACTGCCTCAACTTTCATCATGTTGCCGACGCGTTTCGAGGCTGGAACGCCTCTTCTTCATGGGCTCTGAAAGGAAACCGGCATTGAAACATCACTCCCATAAGCAGATTTTAATTAACAAACACGCCCTCAGTGGGCTAGGCTTGATGTGAATATAGTAATCACGGCATTGTGGGACTCGTGGTTCCATGGAAGTGAAATTAAGTTCCTTAGTAGGCTCAATGTCAGTCCTGAATTTAAAAGCATTTTTCAACCTTAGTAGGTAGGCAGAGTCAGTGCGGGCTTTAATCTGCAGAGGACGCAATAGTTGTGATGCACGAGGCAAAAGCCAATTAGGCAAATGAAATAAATACCGGAAATGAGCTGTTATTCAATGCGTGTCTTTTGAGCCCATGAAGAAGAGGCGTCTGCCTCGAAACGCGTCGGACATGAAGGAAATCTTGGCATGTGAGAGGCAAGCTGCACGAGGTGACAAATGCCAGATGGTGGGGGCACGGTCGAGTGCTCTTTCAATGCTGAGAGCATCTTTGGAATACAACAATTAAACACGGCTGCTCGCCGTGGAAATGAGCACCATTTCAAGAACTTGAAAGGCTGGGGAGCTGAATGTCTGTCTCCGCGCAGCACCGTGTTCCAGCATTTAATTATGCCTGCCTTGAGTGTGCCAACCTACAAAGGTAACACAAGCTTTTAATCAGACACGATATTGAGCCTACTATAGGAGGATTAAAGTGAGACTCTTTTCACGGGACTTTAACATCCACAATGCAATAGTTGTGATGCACGAGGCAAAAGCCAATTAGGCAAATGAAATAAATACCGGAAATGAGCTGTTATTCAATGCGTGTCTTTTGAGCCCATGAAGAAGAGGCGTCTGCCTCGAAACGCGTCGGACATGAAGGAAATCTTGGCATGTGAGAGGCAAGCTGCACGAGGTGACAAATGCCAGATGGTGGGGGCACGGTCGAGTGCTCTTTCAATGCTGAGAGCATCTTTGGAATACAACAATTAAACACGGCTGCTCGCCGTGGAAATGAGCACCATTTCAAGAACTTGAACGGCTGGGGAGCTGAATGTCTGTCTCCGCGCAGCACCGTGTTCCAGCATTTAATTATGCCTGCCTTGAGTGTGCCAACCTACAAAGGTAACACAAGCTTTTAATCAGACACGATATTGAGCCTACTATAGGAGGATTAAAGTGAAACTCTTTTCACGGGACTTTAACATCCACAATGCAATAGTTGTGATGCACGAGGCAAAAGCCAATTAGGCAAATGAAATAAATACCGGAAATGAGCTGTTATTCAATGCGTGTCTTTTGAGCCCATGAAGAAGAGGCGTCTGCCTCGAAACGCGTCGGACATGAAGGAAATCTTGGCATGTGAGAGGCAAGCTGCACAAGGTGACAAATGCCAGATGGTGGGGGCACGGTCGAGTGCTCTTTCAATGCTGAGAGCATCTTTGGAATACAACAATTAAACACGGCTGGTCGCCGTGGAAATGAGCACCATTTCAAGAACTTGAAAGGCTGGGGAGCTGAATGTCTGTCTCCGCGCAGCACCGTGTTCCAGCATTTAATTATGCCTGCCTTGAGTGTGCCAACCTACAAAGGTAACACAAGCTTTTAATCAGACACGATATTGAGCCTACTATAGGAGGATTAAAGTGAGACTCTTTTCACAGGACTTTAACATCCACAATGCAATAGTTGTGATGCACGAGGCAAAAGCCAATTAGGCAAATGAAATAAATACCGGAAATGAGCTGTTATTCAATGCGTGTCTTTTGAGCCCATGAAGAAGAGGCGTCTGCCTCGAAACGCGTCGGACATGAAGGAAATCTTGGCATGTGAGAGGCAAGCTGCACGAGGTGACAAATGCCAGATGGTGGGGGCACGGTCGAGTGCTCTTTCAATGCTGAGAGCATCTTTGGAATACAACAATTAAACACGGCTGCTCGCCGTGGAAATGAGCACCATTTCAAGAACTTGAAAGGCTGGGGAGCTGAATGTCTGTCTCCGCGCAGCACCGTGTTCCAGCATTTAATTATGCCTGCCTTGAGTGTGCCAACCTACAAAGGTAACACAAGCTTTTAATCAGACACGATATTGAGCTTACTATAGGAGGATTAAAGTGAGACTCTTTTCACGGGACTTTAACATCCACAATGCAATAGTTGTGATGCACGAGGCAAAAGCCAATTAGGCAAATGAAATAAATACCGGAAATGAGCTGTTATTCAATGCGTGTCTTTTGAGCCCATGAAGAAGAGGCGTCTGCCTCGAAACGCGTCGGATATGAAGGAATTCTTGGCATGTGAGAGGCAAGCTGCACGAGGTGACAAATGCCAGATGGTGGGGGCACGGTCGAGTGCTCTTTCAATGCTGAGAGCATCTTTGGAATACAATATATATATATATATATATATATATATATATATATATATATTCACTGAAACAAACCATAGGTTTTAGGGACGTTATAGTTAGTTGGACATTTCACTCATATAAAACCAGAGAAATTCCACCGTTATAGTTAGTTCAGCTAACTATAACTCGCGCACCCGCAATGCACTGCTCATGACGTCACATATTACATCATTCATGACATGGTCAGTGACATCACTGATGACATCACTGATGACATCTCAAATGACATGACTGATGACATCATCCCGTGACTGTGTGTTTCTGTAATTTTTAAATATGTTTTATATATATTCCTAGGTGTATTGAAGAATGAGTGGGTGTATAAGTGTCTGGATGGAGGATTTAGTAGGATGGTGACTGACTGTATAAGTGAGTGATTAAATGTGTCTTACTGAATGCATGGGTTAGTGACTAAACTGTGTGAAAGTCTGTATCAGTCTGTCTGTTGTTGTGTAAGCTGCTGCATGGGTTGGTGAGTAGCTGCATGAGTGTCTATATGGGTTATTGATTGGTTGTTTGAGTATTTTTGGGAGGAGATTGAGTGTGTGTGTGGGTCTGAGGTGTGTGACTCTGTGCATAGATGTGTGAGTGGTTGATTCACTGGATGTATGGGTTCAACAGTGCATGTGGAAACACGTGTATGGGTGCATGAGTGTGTGTATTGGTGTGTTGGTGAGTGAATGGATGTCTCAGTGGTACATGTCCAAGTAACTACATATGTAAAAGACAGTGTATGTGAGAGTTGAAGTATATAAAGGACTCTACATGATAGTCGGTGATTTTGAGACTGGCTGTATAGATGAGTATGTACTTGTATCACTGATTATATCATAGAGTAAGTATGCGTTAGTATCTGTATGAATAAGTGAGGTGGTGTGTATAATTGTATAGGTGTGTAAATGGGACTGTGATAGATTCTTTGCATGACTAAGTAGGTGTGTGAGTAACTGCATGGATGAGTGGCGGTGTGTGATTGTCTGTATAGGTGTATGAGTGCATATGATAGTGTTGTATTTATGAGTGACTGCATGTATGAGTGATTGTATGGATGAATGAGTAGATGTGTGTGTAGACCTAGCAATCAGTGAGTGCGTATGTAGTAACTGGTATTGGTGTGTTAACGATTTTGAAAATGGTTGTCTGTATTTTACAGTGGGAGTATTAAAGGTTATATTAGAGTGTGAGGAGATGCATCAGTTTTTCACGTGGATGATGTCATCAGTGATGTCATCAGTGATGTCATTTGAGATGTAATCAGTGATGTCATCAGTGATGTCACTGACCATGTCATGAATGATGTAATATGTGACGTCATGAGCAGTGCATTGCGGGTGCGCGAGTTATAGTTAGCTGGACTAACTATAACGGTGGAATTTCTCTGGCTTTATATGAGTAAAATGTCCAACTAACTATAACGTCCCTAAAACCTATGGTTTTTTTCAGTGAATTTCTAAAGTTTTTTAAATGCTAATTTCTAACTATAACATCTGTAAAACCTATGGTTTTTCTGTGAATTTCAAAGGTTTTATAAATGCTAATTTCTAACTACAATGTCCCTGAAACCTATATTGTTTTTAAGTAAATTTTAAAAAGACGTGCATACTTTTTGTAGTGAAAAACTAACTGTAACAATAGTCTGTTATAAGTTATAATTTAACAATGTTTAAAACTTAATTAGCACTAATTAACATTTAAGTGTGGAAAATGTGTGACGCAGCAGCTATGATACCTGACTTCGAACAACAGCGTTCACAGTTCGATTCCCGGCTCCAGCGGCACGTTAGCCCACCACTATGTCACTGTGGGCAACACCTTGCTTAATCTTCCCGACGCCCCCGAGCGCCGGCACACCTTTCCGGGGGAAGCTGTACGCTTTACAAATGCTGGCATTTTTTTTATTTAAAACCATAGTGCTGAGAAATATTAGCACGTATTTATTTTTTTCTATTCTGAACGATATTTTTTTTTATGTCTTCTATTTAGAATTACGGCAATTAATAGATGTTTGTAGTCATGAGAATGGAAATGACACGGTTTGCCGGGTAACAGTTTTTAAGCTCTCCAACGTATGTACATATTAAGGACCTTATACGTGTTAGGATAGAAATCGAAACCTTTACCGCTTCACATTTTGTAACTTTTCCCAACACGTGCACAAGTTAAACAGTGAAAACGTGAGCACGTGTCAACTGTAAAACGTGACATCTAAATGGGCGGAGCCGCATCTTCCTTCCATAGACTACTCAATAACCAAAAAGTATATAAACCACAACCGTTGTTTGATTAGTTTCATTTATACGAGTTATTTACGCGTGTCCATTCTGTGATGCACGTTCCCTTTTCTAGCGTCGGATTCTTGTTTTGCGGCAACAAAACATATTCCAGAGTTGTAAGTTGTTTGATTATGGCATAGTAGATATTTATAATACGTAGCTATTTGTCAATATTTAAACATTTGTATTTAGAAAAATGTGTTATTGGTTGTTTTTGCCATTTATATGTAACGTCAGCAGCTTGTTGTCAGAAACAGACAGAATACAGCAAACATTGTTCCTTTTCTGGCTCCTTTGAGATCATATAGTGTGACTTTGTATATTATAATATTGACACTGTACTTGACTTCAGAGGTGTTGGTGACCCGTCGGCGCGAAGACTAAAGATTTATATGTAACGTCAGCAGCTTCTGGTTCTTACTCTGTTTCCCCCTTGGGATCATATACTGTGAATATGTATATTAAAATATTAACAGTCATTGTGATCTCAGAGGAGTTTATGACCCGTCGGCGCGAAGACTAAAGATTTATATGTAACGTCAGCAGCTTCTGGTTCTTACTCTGTTTCCCGCTTGGGATCATATAGTGTGAGTATGTATATTGTAATATTCACAGTCATTATGATCTCAGAGGAGTTTATGACCCGTCGGCGCGAAGATGAAAGATTTCGAAGTCGCGGATAAAAGAAGCTCTGAACATATTCACCGCTGGAAAGTATTTCGTTATTGATCTTGTTTTGTGTTCATGACTTCATTTTCCTTTTCCTTTTTGTGTGGCATCAGTGTCACTCTATATATTGTAGTAGAGTGTCATATTTTCACACAACAGGAATTGAAGATTTGTCGCTGCCAGGAGTAAACGATCTGAAATACAGCTTACTGACCTCTATAACTTACTTAATCAGATATTTTTACAGTAAGAATATTTTTCGAAATTGCAGTTTAAAAAAAGATTGTTTGCATAGACACTTTCTTAATGAATGCCTTTCATAAACCCTACATTTTTGAATGATTTTTTGGTATTTCTCTTTTTCTCTGTTGTGGTTCCTATTCTCGTTCTCCCTATAGAATTGATAGGAATAGTAGTGTATACATTACTACTATCCTATATGTTCTTAAAGGAGTCCGTGATCTGTTAGCGGAGCAGTGAGCGACCTCTAAGCACTACGACTGAACTTTCCAGAGTTCTACAGAATAGAAATTGTAAAAAATTATGAAGCGTACATTTCTATGTAATATAAAGTCATTTGTGTTTAACAGTTTTTTTACTTGTTATTGTTCTTGTGACCTGAGATGATGTAGTGCGGGAGTGTTTCTTGTAGCACTTCATTTCTACTTTATCCAAAAGTAACTCATGCCCTCTTACATTATCAAGAATATGGGGCAACACTTTTACAAACTATAGCAGAAAAAAAGGGAGGGTGTGGCCATGCTTAAGGGATATTTTATGAATTGCGTTTTTATTTGTCACCTCTTTGACATATACAGCTTCAGTTTTCGAAGAAAGTTTATTTGTAATTGCTTAATAAAAACTGTTTCAAACCTAGACTGAAATTTTTGCTGCGCAACCACACCTCCCCGTCAGAAAAGTAAACACCACATTCTAAGTAAATAGTGCTACTGGGAAGTATCCCACCCGCAAACTTAATAAAAAGAAGACCGCAACACACTCTGTTATTTTCCCGCCGTGATTTGTACACCCCACGCCAATTATATAAATGGCCCTTAAAATATATAAAAAACAATTTTTACCTTCACAATCCCTGTTCACCACCTTGTGACCACTTTACAGAGTTAATAGTGTCCCTACCCTCCCCGCTACTACTTTGTTTTCCCGTACTCCATTGAAGTGCGTCACAAAACGCTTCATAACAGTGAAACGTTCCCAGCCAATAATGAGCAAACTTGTACTCGGAACACTTTAGCCAATAAAATGTCCATGGTGTTCCGCAGAGGGGGAGGGAATCGCTGCCAACACTTCTACTTTTAATGCTTCACAGCCAATGAACATTAAGCTTGGGAAGGTCCTGCTTGGAGCACATTACCCAATCAGATGCCCCTGATGCTCTGCGGAGGGGGAGGGAATGGCTGGCAACACTTCTACTTTCAATGGTTTACAGCCAATGAACATTAAGCTTGGGAAGGTCCTGCTTGGAACACGTCAACCAATCAGATGTCCCTGCTACTCCGCGGACGGGGAGGAAATGGCTGGCAACACTTCTACTATCAATGGTTCGCAGCCAATGAACATTAACCTCTGGAAGGTCCTGCTTGGAACATGTGAGCAAATCAGATGTCCTTGCTACTCCGCGCAGGGGGAGGGAATGGCTGGCAACACTTTTACTTTTAATGGTTCACAGCCAATGAACATTGAGCTCGTTGTTGGAACACCTCAGCCAATTAAACGTTAATTTTGTTCACTGTCCGTGATAAAAGTGAACACCGCATTATAAGTAAACATTACTGCGCATTATATTAAAGGAAGGCTGCAATACGGCGCATTGTTATTTTCCCGATATGATTTCCACAGCCTACTGAACATTGCCGCAATACCACGCATCGTTGTTTTGCGGACGTGATTTCCACAGCCTACGCAACATTCACACTACCTGTGTGTGCACCCTACACACTGCTTGCCGCAATACGGCGCATTGTTTTCCCGACGGGATTTCCAGAGCCTACGCAACCTTGCCGCAAGACAGCGCACCATTGTTCTGCGGACGTGATTTCCACGGCCTATGCAAAATTCAAATTCACTGCCTCTGCACCATACAGACTGCTTAAACTAAGACCACAGTGTTCCTACTATACCCTCTTATACAATTATTCTCTTATTTTTCCCCCTACGCCTTTCAACTCAGTCACAAAATGGCTGCCAACACTTCCTAGTTTCAACAGTTCGCAGCCAATGAGCCGCACGCTCGTGCTTGTAACGCCTCAGCCAATCAGATGTCAGAATTCTCAAATATCGATATCTGTAAATTTTGATATTTCTCTAAAACTATTGAACGGACTTACCCCATTTAAACAAAAGCGTGCTTTCTGGACCAGACCTTTCTCCCTGCCAAATTTGACGTAATTCCGTTCAGCAGTCTGTAGCCTTGTCTAAAGTTTCCTATGGAAATTGCATGGAGTAAACACGTTTTGGGACCCCCCTTTTTTCTCAGCCCCCCCCTTGACGAATCACCCCCAAACTTTCAACATAGGAGCTGATCTGAAAAGAGAAGTTTTTTGGAAAATTTCGTAAACATTCGTCAAACGACGCCAAAGTTATAAGCAAATCAAAAAACGCTTTTCCTATAGAAACGTGGTCCTAACTATAACTATCTACTGGCGACCGCCAGTAGCTAATATATATATATATATATATATATATATATATATATATATATATATATGTGCAAAAAAAAAAGAAGCAGAGAACTTTGGGTACTTCCCAAGTTTAAGTGGAGAGCAAGGGACATAGGGCCATATGTATCAAAGTTTGTGTTTGCGATTCTCAAATAGCGAATTTTTAAGAATCGCTATTTGAGAATCGCAAACGAGATGTATGTAGGATTCGCAAGAAAAATTGCGAATCCTACATATTCCTTAATTGCGATTCGCAAATTGCGAATCGCAGTTAAGGAAACCCTCCCCATTCATTCCTATGGGCCTAGAGGCCCATAGGAATGAATGGGAGGACATTCTCAATTTGCGATTAGCAATTAGAGAATCGCAAATTGAGAATGCAATTTCAAGATTGCAAGGGAGTCCAAAGGACACCCTGTTGCACCCCTGAAATGAGCATGGGTGCACATGTGGCGCACATACATGCCCTAAGGGCATGTATGTGCGCCACATGCCACTTTAAAAAATGCAAAAAAATGCATTTCTCAAAGAAATCGCAAGTTACCACCAACCTGTAGTTGGTGGTAATTTGCGATTCCTTAAGCCATAATCGAACAACTTAGGTGCTTCATACATTTCATTTAAGGAATCGCAATTTGCAATTCCTTAAGTGCATTCGCAAAATAGAGAATTGCAATTTTTGCGATTCTCTATTTTGCAAATGCCTTTTGGGATGATACATACCAAAAGGCTTGTTCCGATTCGCAAACGGGCTGATTCTGAGAATCGGCCCGTTTGCGAACGGAAATGAGCTTGATACATATGGCCCATAGTCTTTTGCCATTTCTACAGCAAAGTCTTTAAGCATAAGGTTAGTACAGTGCCATCCATGCCAAGCTGTAAAATGACAAAAGCCTTTAACGCTCCAGCCACAGTATTACAGCTTTGGTTTGGTAAAATACTATCCAAGCCAACCTGGAATTAATAAAAGCAACACTAGACATGTGTTTCACTATCATTATTGCTCTTTGGAGAGGTTTAGCTTTGTCCAGACACAACAGAGCACCCAGTATAAGTCAAAACAATAACATTTCAAGCTTAGAGTGCTGCATAAATTATGCAAAAAGAAGCAGAGAACTCTGGGTAGTTCCTAAGATTAGGTGGAGAGCAGCTCCTGTATACAGCACCCTGCAACACCAGCGACACTCTGAATACACACACACATATAGTGCTTTTTATAGTCGTAAATTTAAAGAATTAAACAAATAATATAATGTAAAACATATGTTTTAATATTTGTCTTACATTATATATATGCTCACAATAAACCTGGGTTCGTCAGGGTATGCGTAGGCAAATAAGCCTAAAGTGCGATTGCAGTTTGTATCAACAACAGTTCTGTGAGAATGGCAGACGAGTGCTTAAAGGGCAGGGAGGCCTCAGCTATGCTTATTTTTAGAAAGCAAACAAACCTTACGCATAATACAAGCAATACAATAGATATGACAGCATGCCAACCTAATCTCATTAACATCAGACAGAAAGGCAATGTGTTGGAAAAATTGAGAAGAAAAGAAGTGAGCAGATGGTTGGAAGCCACTTCCTTACAAAATTACATGGAAGTGGACCGTGTTCTAAGAGGCTTACATATTTTTATTATACCAACACTGGCTAGCCCAAAAGCAGGTGCTGAAAGAATGGGCAGAAAATACGAATGCCTGCTCCAGAAAGATGCTACCGATGTTAATCACAAATACATGGGATGAACACAAGGAACTTATGCTCCAAAATCCAGAATTTACTAGAAGAACTGAAGAATGAAGAAGACCAAGACGAAGTGAAGAAAGTGCTTAAACATGTGGATGAAAAAATAAAGACACATGAAAAAGAAGTCATCGCAAGAAAACAACGGAAATTCCTACGAGAAGACTTTCGCAAGGAAGTTTGATAAAGCAAGGAGCGAATTAGCAAGAGACAAAGCTTTTGGAGATATGGATAGAGGAAGATGGGAATCTGGCACAGATCTCAGCTCAGACCAGGAATCCATTGACAGCGGGTCCACAAATGTGGGAGAGAAGATGTCTGTTTCTGAGGAATTTCGCCTCCTCCAAAGAACCAACGAACAGTCTGGCAGAGGCAAATCGAAAGGAAGGGGGCGAGGAGCAAAACAAAAGAAGACGACAACGGAGGAAAAAACAACAACAATCCTGGTATGGAAACACGCGGCCAGGGAACAAAGAAAGCATAACCGCAGACTCAACAAAGCAATTAACAGTAATCAATTTATCAGACAGAACTTTATCAGAGTGTGAGGAAAAAGTGCTCAAGTTGGGTTAGTCATTTTGCCCTGATACATCACTCGATTATGCACAAACACAAATCAATCTGTACAAATTTGCACAGAAATTAAAATTGTATAAAATACATACCTTACATGAGGGAGTTACACAACATCAACCACCCCAAGATATCACCCGTGGCTAGATCTAAGTTATCAACTGAAGATATTGGCACATTGCGTCTGCTTGGGGAATTTAGCTGCCAGGATCAGAGAGGTGTTAGAACAGAAACACAGGATTCGTTAGACCTAGTTCATTTAGTTGAACTTCCAGACACATTTGGGATACATGTAGATGAGTCAGATGAAACCAGATTCAGGGCACCCTCAATGTACATACCACAAATAGCAAAATATAGCGTGGATGTTTTATGTGACACTGTGGCCAATGATTTACTTAAACAAACTGAAAAATCACCCAAAAGTACAAACATGACCAAAGAACAATGGGAGGCTGTGACTACACTACAAAAGGACACTAATACTATCATCAAACCTTTTGATAAAGGGTGGAATGTAGTGCTCATGACTAGGACTAAATACATAAAAGAGGTATACCGACAACTGAATGATACAACATGCTACAGTAGGGTAGACAAAAAATATCTTACTAATCTACACGAAAAGTATTTTAACATGATGCAGGGCTGGTTTGATAGACAACTCCTTACCTGGGATGAACAGCAGTTTATTCGTAATGAAACACCAATGACCCCTACATTTTACTTACTGCCTAAGATACATAAAGATCTCCTTAACCTGCCCGGACGACCCATTGTTTATTTGAGAATACCTCTGTGTTGATCATTTTTTTTTCCCGTACGTTAAAGATCTAAACTCCTATGTGAGAGATTGTAAAGATTTTCTACTGAAAGTACAGAATTTATACCTAGGGAGCGAGCATTGGATGGTATGCCTTGATATGGAAAGTCTTTATACTAGCATAAGACATAGCGATGCCTTGAAGCTTGTAATTTTTTTTTTAAACCCGGAATATTCTAGAGCATACACACATGATTTTGAAAATACCTGTCTGACTGAAAATGTATTCATGTTTGAAAATGAATATTTTAAACAAATACAGGGGACTTCCATGGGCACCTGTTTTGCACCGAGCTACGCCAACCTCTTGGTGGGCTGGTGGGAAAAGCAGGTGCTCTGGGGTGATGAGACAGAAGGTTGGACCAATAAAGTGAACATTTGGCTTAGATATATTGACAATATCTTTTTTATTTGGGAAGGATCAGAACTGGAGCTCAAAATGTTTATGAAAGCATTGACCAATAATAACATGAATCTTAGATTCACAATGCAGCACAGTCAACAAATCATACATTTTCTCGATCTGAAACTGACAGTTATGAATGGAACTCTCAGTACTAAATTGTATAGGAAGGAAACAGCAGGGAACTCCATATAGCATGCAGCCAGTTACCATCCACCGAGCTTTAGGGGGAGTATCCCATATAGTGGGTCCTTCCGAGCTAAACGCAACTGTAGCTCAGATGAAACATATCTGAGTGCCAAATTTGAAATGATTAACAGGTTACAAGCAAGGAATTATCCTAAAAAAGCCCTACACCAAGCCAACAAGAGAGTAGAAGCGATCAGTAGGAAGGATGTGTTATTCCAACCGCCTCATCCCAAGGAGAGAAGTGAGGGGAAGGAAGGTCCCATCAGATTTGTGACTAAATACAACAGCCAAGCATGGTCATTTATAAAGATACTAAAAGATAGATGGGGGATATTAAGATCAGATTCTCAGAAGAAAGGTAGGAATAGAACCATCAATCACTTATCAAAGGAATCTTGCTTTAAAAAATATACTAGTGCACAAGCACCTCAACCCACAAGAAACCAACTGGTTGAAATCAAGGAAGGGTTTTCGTAAATGCGCACGCTTTAAGTACAGCGAAAACATCAGTGAAATCACCCTACTAAGAGTCCAAAAGAAATGGAGAATTCCCAAAGCTATTACCTGTGGGAAATGAAATATAGGCTCCACAATGTTTCCAGTAAAGAAATGTATTCTGGAACATTGGAGAGCAATAACCAACAAAGATTTTAGCTATAGCACAGCCAAACACTTCCATGACAATCGCAGAAGTGACTGGACACAGGCCAAATATTTTGGCCTTGACATGATTCCCAAACATCAAAGAGGTGGTAACCGACTTTCCGCTTTACGAAGATTAGAATCACAACTGATTCTACCAGGTGGTTCCATCTTTCCACAGGGAATGAACAATGATAAGGAACTTCATTCCCATCTCTAAATGAACGTAGAATCTCCCGGTACCTGAGAAATGTTAATAATTCTTTGTCTTTTGTTATCTCTATCTCTTTTGCGGGTTGATAAAGAAGTATTTCTTGTGTAGGGTGAGTGAGATTATGTGGAAGACTCAGTTCAAACAATCCGAGAGAATGGTTACCGTAGAAAACAGTTGTAATATTTTAAGATTACAATGAATGACTGAATAATCGTCTGTTTACATTACAGGAGCAGTTTGACACGAGTGACCTTAACACAGACAAAATCACCAGTGTAAATATAGGTGCACTGGAGTTGGAGATTTTCCAGGCAACTATCGCCGCTCCTTAGTCACTTGTAGCCATATTGATGTGAACCTTTTTTCGCACTGTAGGTGAATCACCCTTTAGTCACTAGAGCATGGGTACTCACAAACATTTTCCCGGGGGCCGCAACGTTTGGTCTTTGGTGTGACTGAGGGCCACACTGATGCCAGCAGGGGAGGGGATGTAGAGTGGGTATAGGGGAAGCGAAGCATGTATATCTACTGGCTGAACTCAGTTGCGCAATGTGAAACCAGAAAACCTGGGATGAATTCCGGCTTCTACACTTGACCAAATTGTGTGACCCTGGGCAATTGTTTTATTTCAATTTCCCTCCTTTTTCTTCATTGTCACATATAAGAGTACCCTGAAATATATGAAGTCAGGATGCGTGCTGTAGAAAACCATCTCCATGCTTGGATGTAATCACTAATGGCATTGTTGTCAGGGTGGGGGGAGTGGCGGGTGGGTGGGAAGCAAGAGCGTTTCTAAATTCATGTTTGAAAACCATCACTTAAAAAAATACTTCTGAATGCACTGCTATAATTTGATTTACCAAGGTGAAATGGTTCTACAAGTCAATTAAATCCACTTTTTGAAAAGAATAATATATTTTTACATGTTTTCTGTCTTTAAAAATGAAGGTGTTCCTAAGTGTAAGGGCCTAGTTACTTTCTTGTGTTTATTTATTTATTTAAACAACTTCCAGAGCGCACAAATACCCTTGGGTGTCTCGGCGCTATGGACTGTAGAGATTAGTGGAGTACTGGTTGCTTATTGTTCAAAGAGCCAAGTTTTGACTTGTTTCCTAAATGATAACAAGGTAGGACTGGTCTTAATTTGTATGGGAAGTGAGTTCCATAGTTTAGCCGTAGCCACTGTAAATCTTCTATCACCCCAGTTAACTTTCTTGGTTCTGGGGATGATCAGAAGGTTGGCATCTGCTGAGCGCAAGGCTCTACTGGGCGCATATGCTAGAAAGGCTTTTTTCAGGTATTCAGGTCCTGCATCGTGCACTGCCTTGTAGGCGATACAAAGCGCCTTAAATTTAGTTCTATTTTTTATGGGCAGCCAGTGAAGCTGGGGCAACACTTTAGTAACTGACTTAAACTTTGGAGTACCTGTCAGTATCCTGGCGGCTGCATTCTGTATCAGTTGCAGCCTACTTAGAACTTTTTCTTGGGCATTAACTAGCAGGCCATTACAATAATCGACCTTTATTCACAAAAAAGAGGGTACGGAGTTCCTAAGTGGTCAGTTAACCACTCACAAGGTGGGTTGTAAGAAGTACCTCAGGTTATTCAGAGGGGGGGTTCCTCCTTTAGGAACTAGGGCCCTCACACACCAAGCAAGCTAGGTGTCATGCTTCATCATTTGAGCCTGCTCCTCGTCGGGCCGGCGCTGCAATGCCCGACGGGCAACCTTAAAGGGGCTCATTAACGGAGATCTTTTGTTCCTTGCTGTATGGGTGCCGTGGGTGTGAGGGGCCAATGTGAGTGTAGATGTATAAAGTGGTGTAATAAAACAGGTAAGGGAATCCTCTGTGGTGAAGTTTATTTATGAGGGACCCAACCTGATTAAAAGTAGAAAGGGAGGGGTAACTATTTTGTTATAATGTGACAAAAACGTACTCAACTCCCAGATGGTCAACATGTTTCTCGCCCTCTATTGTCAAGGAGTGATCATTGGCGATTCTTCAGGACCGTGGATATATAAGAAAAAATTGTGAAAAACTATCTACACGTGGGTGGTATGGTGCAACGCTACCTACCACTAATCATCCCTCTGGGACATTACCCTAGGGAAAATGAAGCAACCTAGTTAGGTATATAGTAATGCCTCATCAGTTGCAGCGGAGTTTAAAAGACACAGTGAGTGGTGACTCTGCTCCCTTTCGGAGCCCGTCGGCAGACCTACCCCGCTCCGCTGCCTCCAGAAAGGTACCTTCCTTGACAATAGAGGGCGAGAAACATGTTGACCATCTGGGAGTTGAGTAAGTTTTTTGTCACATTATAACAAAAAAGTTACCCCTCCCTTTCTACTTTTAATCAGGTTGGGTCCCTCATAAATAAACTTCACCACAGAGGATTCCCTTACCTGTTTTATTACACCACTTTATACATCTACACTCACATTGGCCCCTCACACCCACGGCACCCATACGGCAAGGAACAAAAGATCTCCGTTAAAGAGCCCCTTTAAGGGTACCCGTCGGGCATTGCAGCGCCGGCCCGACGAGGAGCAGGCTCAAATGATGAAGCATGACACCTAGCTTGCTTGGTGTGTGAGGGCCCTAGTTCCTAAAGGAGGAACCCCCCTCCGAATAACCTGAGGTACTTCTTACAACCCACCTTGTGAGTGGTTAACTGACCACTTAGGAACTCCGTACCCTCTTTTTGTGAATTGAGTATAGGGCATGTACGTTGGACCTATTCAAGCCCTTTTTGTCCCTCCCCTTTGTTTGTAAATAATCGACCTTTGACATAACCAGAGCACTGATGAGTGTTTTACCAGTATTGATTGGGATGAAAAGTAATAGTTTCTTTATTGTCCTTAAAACATAAAATGATGAGGAGACCACTGAATTAACATGGTGTTTAAAAGATAGGCTCTCATCAAATATAATACCTAGGTTTCTAGCCTTCTTAACAGGGGTGGGGGGTAATCCCAACTCAGCTGGCCACCAGGTCGGAGACCATCCTGGGGCAAGGTTACCAAAGACCATTACCTCGGTTTTTTCTGAGTTTAGTTTAAGGCAGTTATTTGCCATCCATGAGCTAATGGCCAACATACCATCATGGAAACTCGCTGCCACTGCCTCTCCATCTTTATGCACTGCAAGCACAAGTTGCGTGTCATTAGCATACGACGTGAGACCCATCCCAAAGGATTTTATTACTCGTGCCAAGTCTGTCACATATATATTAAACAAAGTCGGACTTAGCGACGATCCTTGAGGGACTCCACAAGGGAGAGAGAAAACTGATGAGTGGAAAGTACCCATACTGACTGACTGGGTCCGATTGGAGAGGAAGGAGGCCAGAAGTGCTTTGGCCTTCCATCCGATGCCTATGGCTGAGACACGGTTGATCAAAGTGACATGATCAACCGTGTCAAAAGCTGCCGATAGATCCAAAAGCACCAAGACTGCAGCACCTCCTCTATCAAGTACCATTCTAATTTCATCTGATGCTTTGATGAGTACAGTCTCCGTGCTATGGCCTTTCCTAAAGCCAAATTGTGTGTCATCTAGCAGCTTATTCTCTTCAATATACTGCCCCAGCTGGATGTTCATAATTTTCTCGAAGATCTTTGCTGGAAAAGGTAGACGTGCGATAGGTCTATAGTTTTTGGTCTCTCCCGGGTCAAGATTACTTTTTTTTAACAGTGGCTGAATGATAGCCTTTTTCCAAATGGACGGATAGGTGCCTGAGCAAAACATAGAGTTACAAATGTTCGCTAGATTAGTGCCTATCAAGTCCGGGATCATTTTTAGGACTAGCGGGGGGCATGGGTCAGACGGGGAGCCTGATTTAACTGTGTTAACTAGATCAGTGATCTGTTCCACCGACACTGGTCTAAATTCCATAAAGTTGGGGGTATCTCTGTCTCTATTGTTATCCACCAATTGGTTCCGACCCCCTGTAGGGGAGGAGAAATTGGAATATATTTGGCCCACTTTGTCTTGAAAGTAGCTGGCTAAGGAATCACAGAGTGATTGAGACGCATCCTTAGTGGAATTCACCACTGGCCCTGTCAGATTGGACACTACCTGAAACAGTTGTTTAGTTGAGTTTTGTGCTGTTTCGATTTTTCTGGTATAATAGTTACTTTTTTCTTTAATTATAAGATGTTTGTATTTTGTCAGAGCCGCCTTATAATATGTTTTTTCAGTGTCGTCATATTCTAGGCGCCAGCGTCTTTCTTGTTTCCTACAGTGTTGTTTCTCCAATATAAGTGCCTCAGTAAACCATGGCGCCAAGGGAGTCTTTCTATTTTTGGAAGCTGTTTTGTAAGGTACTAGTCTGCTAAATGCATTTTGGAGCCATTCAGTATAATTAGTAGAGGCCAGTTCAGGGTCTGGCACAGCTTCCGGTTGTGAATCTATTAAGTGTTGTTTAAGATAGGCTTGATTAAAGCTATTCCAGGCCCTAAATTGCTTAGAGGGGATAGAGCCGGTGTGCATATGAGTGGGCTGAGGTATCATGATGTCAAATAATATTGCACAATGATCAGACCATGTCAGGGGAAGTATCTTCCTTATAGAGATTTGGTCATTGTTTGAGAACAAACCGTCTAGTGTGTGCCCAGCTGAGTGAGTAGGCATCATCACTTTTTGGGAGAGTCCTAGTACCTCTAGTTCCGAACTGAGGGCTATAGACTCTCTATCAGTGAGGGCCTCCAAATGGAAGTTAAAATCTCCCAGGATCGTGAAATTGGGTTCGCCCGCCACCGGTTCCAGTAGGTTGCCTATAGCTGATAGGAAATCTCCCATGGGGCCTGGTGGACGGTATAAGAGGGTTCCCTTGAAGGACTGTTGTTTAGTGAGCATTATATTAAAATTAAAGTCTTCACAGACCGCGGTGGTAATCACCTCAGTCCTGACTGAAAACTCGTCTCAATAGATGAGTGCTAATCCTCCTCCTTTCTTCCAGGTTCTATCACATCTGTAGACCGAGAAGCCTTCAGGAGTAGCAATACAAAAATCTGGGCCAGCTGAAGGGTCAGCCCATGTTTCTGTAATGAATAAAAGATCCAGGTTACATTTATCTAGTAATTCTGCTATCTCGTATTTATGTTTAGGGAGAGAGCGCGCGTTAACCAATGCGCAATGAATCGTATCCTTCTTTTTAGGGTTTTTTGAGATTGTCGAATTGGGTCCCATATTCATGGGGTCTATTAATATCCTGTCATAGGCCTCTAATCTGAACCCACAGGTCGGGCATGAGCCTGTGACTTTGTTAGAGGGGGTTTCCAGAATAAAATGGGGACAGACCTGCTTGCAATCATTACTGTCACCACGAATGGCCATTAATTGCTTGCTGGAATATGATCTTGCCTTCCTCTGTCCCTCTGGTCGACCTGGACCAGGGGTCCTGGCCCTAGGCCCAATCCCGGCGCGGACGGGCGCAGACGGGCTTGCCTTTGGCGCGCCCGCTGCGCAACGGCGCCATAGTGTTGCTTTATAGTGTGGGAGGCGGGAGAGCCTGGCCGATCGAAGAGGGCCTGACGACTAGAGCGCCCACCTCTCTACACTGAGCCCAGGAAGTGAGGGTAGAATGAAAACTGTCTCCGCCTCCTCTCCCTCCACTCAATCAGCTCGAAGAGCTGCGGTGGACCGGGGAGAGAGCGGGAAGGTACAGAGAAGTGAAAGTATGCCAGTAAAATAGTTAAAAACGACACAAATGTAAGCAGCAGCAAAGATTAAAACAGCTAAAATATTTGCAATAGAGCGTTAAAAATAGAGCAATATAGCGCAAAGCCTCTGCGCTAACCTTCCGGTTGTTTAACTGAAATTAACCTTTAAATAAGTGCTTGCTGTATGTTTAACATTTGTTTAAATATTAGTGCTGAGTCGAGTAAATAGCAGCCCAGTGCTGCTGCTGCTCAGGGGGCCGCATGTAAAGGTCAGGAGGCCCGCATGCAGCCTACAGGCCGTACTTTGAGTATCACTGCACTAGAGTAACAGTGTTATTTTTTTGCTAATTATGTGGCGGATTATAATGGACTCATGAAGAAGTTGTCCAAACATGTGTTAGGGGTACTTGCTTTACATTACTGATGAATTTGACATATCCTGTTATTGAGCTATCTCTTAGAAATATTATATCATTTTAAATGAAACAATTTGTATGGATTAAACAAGACCATTAGGGTACTATACCTATACTTGTGTCTAATGCTGTATAACTTGCAATCAAGTTGACTTTAGAAGCTATTATACCGAATTTTAATGTTGAAACTTGGATGAATTCAACAAATATCACTGTGGTACTACACCTATATTGTTATTTAACCCCTTCGCTGCTAGGCCTTTTCCCCCCCCTGTGCTAAGCCCTTTTTTGGCTATTTGGGGTAGTTCGCGCTTTGGCCCCTGTAACTTTTTGACCACATAAGGTATCCACGCCAAATGTCCGCCCTTTTTTTCCAACATCATGGGGATTCAAAAGGTACCCAGGGTTTGTAGATTCCCCTGGAGGGGACCCAGAAATTAGCCAAAATACAGCTAAATTTTGTTTGTTTTTTGAAAAATGGGAAAAAAGGGCTCCAGATGAAAGTGTCTGGTTTTTTCCCTGCAAATGGTATCAAAAAAGGGGTTGTGGTGCTGAAATCACCATCTTCCCAGCTTTCAGGGACAAGCAGACCTTTGTCAGAAAACCAACATTTTTTACACAGTTTTGGCATTATTCTGGGACATAGCCTATTTTTGCTATTTTTTGTGCTTTCAACCTCCTTCCAGTTAATGGTAGAAATGGGTATGAAAGCAATAATGGATCCTGGAGAGCTATACATTTTAAGAAAGTAGACAAAATTCTGAATTCAGCAAGGGGTAATTTGTGCAGATCCTTCAAGGTTTCTTCATAGAAACTAACAGTTAAATATAGGAAAAATTGAAAATTAGTTGGAAAAAACAGCCATTTGTGTCAACGTTTTCACCTGTAACTTCTTCTAATTATGACAGCTGTCTGAAAGCAATATACCGTTACATTTGCTGGACCTTTCTGGTTGTGGGGATATATAGGACTTGTAGGTTCACGAAGAACCCAACGAACCCAGAGCCAATAACTGAGCAGCGTCTTGCAATGGTTATTTATTATGTACCGGGTATATAGCAATTATTTGGGGAAAATGTACACATGGAAAAATTGGTATGAAAGACACCTATGTATTTATGAAATGGGAACAAAATATAGAGTTTAGAAACAGTAGATATTTGCACATTTCCGAAATTGAGAGTACCCATACTTTTTTAAACGTCTTTCATTTGGAAGGCAGAAATGCATTGAAAGTCAATAGGTAATAACAGTTGCTCTACAATTCTGTGTTACCCTAAGTCTCCCGAGAAAAATGGTGCCTCACTTGTGTGGGTAGGCCTAGTGCCCGTGACAGGAAACGGCCGCCCAAAACGCAAGGTGGACACACCACATTTTCACAGTAAAAAATTACCCTTTTTTTGCAAAGTGCCTAGCTGTAGTTTTTGAACCCTAGCTCTGCCGGCACCTAGGGAAACCTAGCAAACCTATACATTTGTGAAAACTAGACACCCAGGGGAATCTAGGATGGGGTGACTTGACTGGCTCTCGCCAGGTTCTGTTACCCAGAATCCCTTGCAAACCTAACAAATTGTCAAAAAAAACACATTTTCCTCACATTTCTGTGGTGGAAAGTTCTGGAATCTGCGTGGATCCACAAAATTCCACGCACCCAGCGTTCCCCAAAGTCTTCCGAGAAAAATGGTACCTCACTTGTGTGGGTAGGCCTAGTGCCCGCGACAGAAAATGGCCCAAAACGCAAGGTGGACACACCACATTTTCAGAGTGAAAAATGACCCTTTTTTTGCAAAGTGCCTAGCTGTAGTTTTTGAACCCTAGCTCTGCCAACACCTAGGGAAACCTAGCAAACTTATACATTTTTAAAAACTAGACACCCAGGGAAATCCAGGATGGGGTGACTTGACTGTCTCTCACCTGGTTCTGTTACCCAGAATCCCTTGCAAACCTAAAACATTGTCAAAAAAACCAACTTTTCCTCACATTTCTGTGGTGGAAAGTTCTGGAATCTGCGTGGATCCACAAAATTCCACCCACCCCGCGTTCCCCAAAGTCTTCCGAGAAAAATGGTACCTCACTTGTGTGGGTAGGCCTAGTGCCTCCTTATTGGCGATAACAGGAGGGGTAGTTGGCCCCCAAGGACGTCCTTGGGGACCAACTACCCCTCCTGCTACCTCCAGTAAGTCCCTCACAGCAGGACTGCTGAGACCTGGTAGGAGACCACGCCCCCTTTCTCTACCATTCTGCAAACGTGCCTCCTGGTGCACTAATAGTAGGGGGATGAAGTCCCCTTGGCTATTGAGTGTCCTTGGGGGCCAACTACCCCTCCTGTTACCTCCAGCAAGTCCCACACAGTGGGTTTGCAGAGAGGTTTTTGGTGGCCACCCTCCCTTTCTCCACCACTCTGCAAACGCGTCGCCTGGCGCACTACTAGTTGGAGGATGAAGTCGCTTTGGCTCTTGAGAGTCCTTGGGGGCCAACTAGCCCTCCCGTTACCTCCAGTAAAACCCACACAGCTGGATTGATGTGAGGTCATCAGAGGACACGCCCCCTTTATCCACCACTCTGCAAACGTGCCTCCTGGCGCACTGCTGCTCGAGGGATGAAGTCCACTTTAGTCCTGAGGCCCCTAGGAGGCAAGGGCACCTCATCCCCCCCCCACCAGCAGTGCACCACGAGGCACGTTTGCACAGTGGTGGGGAAAGGGGGCGTGGCCACCGACCACCTATCAGCAATCCCACTGTGTGTAGCTTACTGGATTTAACAGGAGGTCGTTCTGGCCCCTAAGGACCCCCAGCAGACAAGGGGACTTCATCCCCCAACCAGCAGCATGCCAGAAGACGCGTATGCAGAGTGGCAGAGAAAGGGGGCGGAGCCCCTGGCACGTTGCCAGCTTTTTTTCCCTTCTATTATTTAGGAAGGGGGCACTGTTTTGGGCCCTGGTAACCCCATCTCCTGAGACCTGCCATTTTTTAATTCTTTTTTTATCAGAAAAAGGGAGGGGGCCGCGCAACCCCACTCTTGGGCCGATTTCGGCCCCGGGGACCCCATCTGTCTGGCTTTTCTATTTTTTCTTTTTTTAATGAGGGAAGGGGGCCACGTGGCCCCCCCTTCCCTGAGCCATTTTCGACCCCGGGGACCCCATTCCCCAGTGTAGGAAAGTGAGTTTCTGTTGCAGTAACACCCCCACATTTTGCCAGATTTCTGATGTACTTTGAGACTTGATGTGCCCTGGGTCCCTACCAATCAGGTTCCCAGAGCCTGTGTTCTTTCCAAAAACTGTACCATTGTACCCCCAATTGGCACCTCTCTGGCCACATGTAAGTCCCTTGTAAAAGGTACCATGAGTACCAAGGGCACTATGACCAGGGAAAGCCTCTAAGGGCTGCAGCACATATTATGCCACCCTTAGAGGTCCTGTACCTTAACACACACACACTGCCATTGCAGGCTGCGTATTTTGGTGCAGAGAAAAGTGAAGAGTCGGCATGGCACACATACCTGTGTGCCATGCCTGCAACCCACTGCCTATGGTATAGGTAAGACACCCCTCCTAGCTGGGTGCACTATACCACTGGTGAGGGTACAGTTGCATGAGCACTGTACCCCTACAGTGTCTAAGTCCATTGTAAGTGGAATAAAGCCATAAAGAGTATATGGTCTGGGAGTTTGTCATTACGAACTCCACATCACATTAATGGCTTTACTGAATTCTGAGAAGTTTGGTAGCAAACTTCTCAGCATATTAAACCCACACTGATGCATGGGGATGTGTGGGATTTACTATACAATGCACTCTGAGGGCATCCTAGATAAGCCCCCTGAAAAACAACCAGCCTCTGGTAAGTTCCTGACTGTTAAACACCAGCCTGCCACCACGAGACAAGTTTCTGGACCCCTGGGGTGGGAGCCTTCGCTCCCTGAGCCCAGAAACAATGCCTTTCCTGGGCGGAGGTGTTCACACCTCTTCCAGGCCAGGTAGAGCCATCTTTGGCAGGGGTGCTTCAAGGCCTTGCCGCATTTGCTATGCGACCCCCAGCCTCTCCTGCTATCAGGAGCAGGCCCCCTTCCTGTCTCATCCCCTTTTCGTTGGGAAGACAGGCGGGAAAAATTAGAGCAGCCCAGAAGGTGTGCCCACTCTGCCAACCCCCCCCCCCTCAGGTGGGGGAGGCGAGGTGAAGTCCACTCTTCAGTGCCCGCCATCTAGCAGATGGCAGGCACTCCCAATCAGGGTTAGGGATTGTGCCTACTCCCCCACGTGGGGTGAGCACACCAAGGGTGTAGTCAACCTAAGGTCAGTAGCCCATTGGCTACAACCTACGAAGAAGGAGGATGAAAGAAGACGCACAGCAGAGGAGACTGGAGAGAAGAACTGACTTGGCCCCAGCCCTACCTGCCCGTCTGCAGTTCCCAGAGATCCTACGCCAAAAGTCGCCTTGTCCGCAGCTAGCGACCTCCCAAACCCCTGGGAGGACTGACTGAGACCGGATCTCCTGTGAACAGCAGCTCTGTTCAAACTAATCTCCAAAGAAAGACTCCAAGCCTGCTGAAGACAAAGAAACCAGACACCTGGAACCACCACTGCACCTGTCGCCTACGGCCTGAGTCCAAGTGACCCACTTGTCCCAGCGATCTCCCCAGCACTCCACAGTCCGAGTCCACAATGGGTTGACCCCTCCAGGACTACCGGACGACGCCTGCAGCCTCTGCACGGACACCCCCCCCAACCATGAGTGGCCCAATAAGGTGAAATCCGACCTCAAAAGGCACCCCTGCATCCAGCCGCCCTGTGCCCTGGTGAAGAGGACCTGAGGTGCACCTATGTCCCCGAGCCCTCCAACCTACCTGCCAAGCTGTTGGTTCCTCCCTGAAGACTTTCTGGACCGAGCCTGCAGCCAAAACCCAAAACCGAAAACTCTCATTGAAAACTACAGGGCACCCGATACCAAATCAGCAACCTGCACCCGGCCGCCCCTAAGTTGCTGTGGGTGCACCTTGTGTGCTAACTCGGACCCCCTTTGCCCTGAGCTTAACCCTAGGAGCTTTGCTCCGTCAACCCTCTGGCTTGCCCGAGAGCAGCCACCAATCGACAACCCCCTAGCACCATAGGCTAACATGGGGCCTCAGCACTCTGCACCTGGTCGTCCTAGTGCTGCTGAGGGTGCTTTTTCAGTGCATCCTTGACCCTGGGGAAACCCTTGTTGTAACCCCAGAAACTCAACCCCAAAGACGATTGCTTATCTGCAAACCGATAACCTCATTTTTCTCCATAGGATTGCATTGACTGTTTTCCTCTGAAAAACTTCTGTGTTGAGGGTGTTTGTATGGAAACATAAGAAACTGTGTTTTTATGAAAACTGTTTTACTTACCTTTTATCTAGGAATTGTCCCAGTGTGATATATAGGCATATCATACTGAGAAGAAAAAGTAATCCAAAAAGTTCTCTAAAAAGTGATCAAAAGTAATCTCAACTGTATTTGAATATTTTACAAACCTGTAACAAAAGTCATTATTCATCCAGCTTGCTTGTTGATCAATCTGTCTTGAAATGTACAATTCTACTTACCTGTACCAGGTCCTGCTTGGTTCTAAAAATAAAATACAACAAAGAAATATTTCTGATACAAACAATTGGTCTGAGTTCAGTCTTTGAGTGTGTGACATCATTTCTTGCCTGAGTGGGTGAAATAAATGCTTAACACTACCCTCTGATAAAGCCTTACTGCTCACCCACACTACCACAAATAGAAAGTAAGGTGATACCTACTTTTACATCTGTATACCTTTGGGGATGGCACTGGACTCTGTGCACACTATACCTTACTTTGGTATAGTATATACAGAGCCAGCTTCCTACATTGTTGGATCAGCAGTGGGGTCTACAACTTTGCATTTGTTGGACTGATTTGGTCAACACCTGATCACACAACAGAACTCTTAAATTGTCTTTTGAATTCTGAATTTTTTGAATTGACAATATTTCCAAATTTCTAAAAGTATGGTTAGGGCCTTGGTTAAGTCCTGTTAGTATTTTTTAGGAAATAAAAACTCATCATAGTTAGGGGTAAGAGGGTTTAGATTTTTTTTAATGTCTATTAAGAAGAACCCTACTATTAGTGACAACATGCCAAATGACATAGAGAACATGATTGAGGAGCTCAACCTCACCCCTTACCTCCATCTAGAATTTAGGGAGTTAAGGTCTCTATGTAAACTTAAAAACCTTGTTATGGGGTCCCATCCCTCCAAACAAAACTCCAGAAGCTCTTGGCAGGGTATGCTAAGGACCACCCATCTGAACAAGGTGAGGATCACTCAGATGGGGAAGGAAGTGGAGGGGATGAGGATAACTTCCAACCCCCTCACTTCCTAGGTAGGAGAGGGCCCCTGTGCCTCTGACTCCAATAATACTACTCACAGCACCTAGATCCCACAAAGGTGGGTCAGGTATATCTGAGACCATTGAGGGCAGCCTCAATGAAGAAACCAACTTCTTAGTAAGGTTGGTCAAAAGATTAGAACTAGATACCAGACTCCTGGCTCTAGAACAAAAAAGAGCAGAGATGGCCCTAGCTCCCATCAATGGTGGCAGCAACTTAATAAATAGGGACAGAAAGCAATCTTGTGATCCCAAAAGGGATTGTCCCCAAATTTGAGGAAGGTGATGACATTATCAAGTGGTTCACAGCTTTTGAGAGGGCTTGTGAAGCCAGAAAGGTGAGGAGGTCTCACTGGGGAGCTCTACTTTGGGAACTGTTCTCTGGTAAGTGCAGAGACAGACTTCTGACCCTTAGTGAGGCAGAAGCAGAGTACTATGAACTCACAAAGGGCACCCTGTTTGAGGGATTTGGACTTATTACTGAGGAGTATAGAATTAGATTCAGGGGGTTCAGAAAAGCCAGAGTCAGCCCTGGGTGGAGTTTGTAGACTACTCAATGAAAACACTAGGGGGCCGATTCCGATTCGGGCAGGAAATCACTCCGCCGAGCCGGACCCGGAGAGATTTCCGACCGAATCGGACTCTGGCAGTCCGACCGAACGAGTACGATGCGCACGCATGCACCCGGACTCGAGTCGGTCGGACTCCCATTGAAGTCAATGGGAGCCGGTCGTACAACGCGTACGCGGGCTCCCATTGACTCAATGGGTGCGAGGCGAACAAGGGCGCCCCCTACAGCGGGTACACGTCGAAGCGGGTCGCGGCATACATGCACAGGTAGGGGGGACCCATGGGTCCCCCCTGTGTGCGACTCGCGCGGCTACGCGTACAGGGGGGGTCCAACGCGGACCCCCAAAGTCCGGCTCCGACAGCTCTTTTGAGCCGGACGGCGCGAGTCGGTCGGACTGCTCGAGGCGCGCATCGTACTTGCCCGGGCAGGGGAAAGTCTCCACTGCGCGGTGCGAGTCGTGTCCGTGCGAGTCGGTCGGAGCGTGTTGAAGCCGCGAACGAGTCGGTCGGCGATTTCGCGGGCGCTTGCATCGTACTCGCTCGGCCGGACCCGCGTACGAATCTGTCGGGAAACAGGGCTCCGAATCGGATCCGGTAAAGCCGAATCCGATTCGGAGCCCTACCGGCCGAGATCGGAATCGGCCCCTATGTGGCTGATTGACTGGAAGTAAAGTGCAAGATTATGATGGTCTTTATAATTTGTTTATGAAAGAACACATATTAAGTAATTGCATTGATGAAATGTTGCATCAGAATCTGGCAGACCTAAGTCCAATTTCTCCCCAAGAATTGGGAAAGAAGGCGAACCACTGGGTCAAGACAAGGGTGACCAAGACATCCACTGGGGGTGACCAAAAGAAAGGGGTTACAAAACCTCCCCAGAGTAAAGACAGTGAGCATCTTGAAGATAAAAGTGAGGAGTCCCAGGTAGCCCCCCAAAAACCTGTCCAGGAGGGTGGGCCCAAAGACACCTCACAAGGTCCCAAGCTGTCCTAAAAGCCAAGCCCCTAGTGTAGCTCCAGGGGTTGCCAGTGTGGCCTATGGGGGTAGTCCCTCAGATGAGGAAGTCCTCCTAGCCTTCAACTGGAAAGTGGGCCCAAAAGGTAAGTTGGAGATTCCAGAGGGGAGTAGACACTTCCACAACCTACTGTGAAATGGAATCCCAGCCACTGCCCGAGAGATACCTGTGCCAGTCACACTGCGGTGCATGACAGGTTGGTATTCTCAAACCAGTATGTCCCAGGGGAGATAAAAAGAGTAAGGGTTCTCCCAGGTAAGGTCACTGTTAGGCCTGTGGCTGTAGTGACCTGAGAAATAGCTGGGTCCCTTAGTTGGAGAAAGATGGTAGTCAATAAAGACCTTCCACTTGATTGTCTCATTGTGAATGACCACCCAGAGGTTGGTCTGAGCCAAAGTGGGTTACCGGCCCAAGGCCAGTCCCCACCCAAGGATCCTGGGAAGGCTGACCATGCAGTTAGTGCAGATAAGACCCCCCCAAGAAATCGAAGAGACAGTGTAGGGAAGGTAAACAACTGTTAGTACAGTTCCAGAAGGCCAGGGAGATTCTACCCCAATAAGGGAGAACTCCAAAGTTGGTGCTGGTGGAATTCTCCCTAGCCCACAAAAAGACCTGACTAGTCAGGCAACTGTCCAGCCTGAGTTGGGGGCTCCTCAGCTGACAGAACAGAGGGTGGAAGAAGGGTGTTCACTACCAAGTGTAGTGGCCCCCTACCCTAAAACAGCATACAGGCCACCAGAACCAAAAGAAGCCTGTAAGTTAGCCCCTTCACTTACCAGTGAAGAGCTAAAGGTGTGGATCTAGGCACTGACAGCTGTCAGTGGCCTCTGCTGGGTGTTAGTCTTCATGGCAGCACTGTCCTTGGCATGGTGGTCTAACCCCATGCCAAATAGCAAGTTAGGCCCCCTGACCCTATTGGTCATGGTGGGGTTACTCAAGCTGTGGGTAACCTCTATGGGTAAGCTGGGTTTTGCCCTAGCTAAGTTAGAATGTGCAGAGGTAGGCACCTCTGAACCCAAACTAAAAAGATGGTTTAAAGATACTAAAGAGCAAGGAAAGCAGCATTGGGAATTAGGTCCTAAAACGGTTGAGGTAGGCCAGCTCCTCAAAGGGACTGACCTGTACAGAAGGATGTAAGGCAGAGTAGGTCCTGCAACTTTCAAACCACTTCCTCTACTCTTCCTTGCCTGAAAGACTAGGAAGACTCTACCAGGTTTGGCTGAGTCTCCTGGCCTTTGGGCTGGCGGGGCTTGTGTAGGAAATTGTATTTCTGTTGCAGTAACCCCCCCACTTTCTGACAGATATCTGATGCACTTTGACTTGATGTGCCTGGGTCCTTGCATATCAGGTTCCCAGGGCCTGTGTTCTTTCCCAAAACTGTACGTTTGTACTCCCAATTGGCCCCTCTCTCGCCACATGTAAGTCCCTTGTAAAAGGTATCATGGGTACCAAGGGCACTGTGACCAGGGAAGGCCTCTAAGGGCTGCAGCACATATTGTGCCACCCTTAGAGGTCTTGTACTTTTTTGCTTTTTGCACCCACTGTTTTGACTAGTCTGGCTGGTGTTCTCTGTGTTTAATGTAGATCGATTGCCCAGCCAACACGTGTTTGTTTCGTCAGGGTGGAAGCCACGACTTCTTCAGGGCTTATAGGCAAGATAGCTGAGTTGTGATCAATCTCTCCGCCGGTTGTACTTCCGTCCCGGCTGGCCTGGGAAAGGTGCTTCTGAGAAATGGTATTTTTCCAGATAAATGGACCCGTTTACAGGACCGGAAGGGTGTCACTCCTAATCGGAGCCTTGATAATTGCAGCGTGCGAGTAGATGGGAGCCGGGTAAGGCTCGGTTCAGGGTGCGTGGTCCTCTTAGGAGTCTGTACGTAGCAGCGAGTGCGCTGCTGAATCCATGGACCTGCGGCGATAACCGGTTATCGGTGGGGAGTGTCTGGAATCAGTCTGAATACCAATCCCACAGTCTATGTTGTCTAAACGCGCAAATCCTATATAGGTTTATAGAAACTACACGACATGGCACAGGCAATGTTGGTTAGGTACTTATTTTACGGTCAAATCTGAGTAGTTCAGTCGTGCTATTCTCAGAGAGCCCTACTCACATTTCCCCAGAGACGTCTGGAGTGGGAAGGTAACTATCCGCCACAGCTGAGTAGGCATATCCTATGTATTGGCTGTAGGTTTATCAAGCTTGAAGGACAAGTTGTTCCTATTGTGCATAAAACCTTATCTCAGTTTCCTTAAAACTTCTTCTTTTTCAAAATAATGGCTGACGAAGACGCCGCTGTGCCAGCACATCGTGCTGTTGCAGCAAGGGAGGAAGTAGATGAAATAAACATTTCAGAAAATATAAGAACTGCCCTTACTCTGAAACTAGCAGACTATGGAGTCACAGCTAGGGGTGGGACAGTAACATTCGTGATTGAGGCACACGAATCATATAGAATAGAGGTATTTTATTCATGGGTTAAATTCCCACAAGCAGATGCACAATCAAATACATTTCATTCTCCTACTGAGGATGAAACACCAGACGAATACTGTCCGTATGAGGACATTGAAGTTCCGCTCACCTACCAGGAGCACATAAACTGGTTTAAAGGCGCCCTCCCACACTCAAAAGAAAAAGTGAGACTTGGTCCGCTTGGAAGAGATGGAGCCACTTGGCCAGTCCTAGAACCTACACACCACATCCAGACATTGACACAATGTCAGCAGCAGATTTACGTCCACTACATAAAGAAATAATAAAACTTTACAGAAACCTGACACAGTTCGTGATGAGAACACTCACACTGCAGCCAGCAAGAGCTACACAAGCAGGACATATTCAGGGATCTACAACTAAAATAACACCACAAACGCTACACGCAGTTATGGGTAAAATGCCCACTAGACGTGAGCAAATGCCATTTTGGATAGCTCAAAAAATAACATAGCTAGAGGCAGTATTTCCACACGCAAGCCCTCAAGAAAAACACAGAATGCTAACAATCTGCTTGCCAATGGGGATAGCTCCCCAGATAGAGGATTGTACCTCTTGGGGTACAGTTTTCGCTGCCATACATACCAGAACTCATGGTATCCCTTCATTAGCCATAATATCAGATGTATTAAGACACAAACAGAATGACTATGGAGCAGAACCTGCTCTGAACTTAGGGATGAAATTATTAGGTAATTTTGCCTAGGTATCAGCTATTATATTAGCAAATATAAAAGGTGAGGCAGCAGCAGTGGAAATACGCCAACGCCTGAGGGATTTCACTCCTTTACAACAGGAAAGTGAATTACCTAAAATTATTGAAGACACCTATGCTGAATTAGGTAGAGATAGTTTGGGAGCAAAAGCAACAAAACCTCAACTCATGGGTGGTCCTGAAAAAGAGAACACCAAGCAAGCACCTGATTCTTCCAAGAAGAAATGGGATTACAATAAAAAACAAAAGAATAGAGAGAATAGATCACAATCCAGGGGTGGTTCTCCTCAACAGGAGCCCTCCGAAAGGAGGTACAACCTTAGGAATCATGATAACATTAAAAAACCCGACAGGTATCAGGGGACTGATACACGTTCCTCTCGTTCCTTTCAGGGTTCATCAAAAAACTCAGAGAGGGAAGGACGGTCAGAACACAGACAAGAAGAGCGTACAAAGTCCAGAGACACGCAACCCGCTTCAGACTATACTTCCAAAAAAGAAGAAAAGCCAAAAACAAAACCTCAATTTAAAAAGAAGAAAGTAGCAGGTCTTAAAATTAGACATGCCCAGAATTCTGAGGACTCAACTTCTGAATGGGGAATGGGCTCTGACGATGCTAGACAGCGCAGCAGAAGTAACAATAGCTTGCCAGAACCTGATGGAATTTCTGGTGACAGCGGAGTTGAAAGAGCATATCACGGTGGAAAAACCTGATACAAGGGTAAGTGTCCCGCATAGCTTACATGAAATAACACTCCAAATGGAGGGGGACAAACCCAGAAAAATTAAAGGTCTCTTTTGGAAGAACCTGATTTATGGCTATGACATCCTTTTAGCTGAAAAAGATTGGCAGCCTGAAATTGTTATGGATTGCCCAAAGGGAGAAACAGTAATTTTACCGGCTTTTTCCAACCTCGTTCCTATATACTTCAACCACACATACACGCAGGAGTAGGCGGTAGCACTTGCCTTATATCGCAACCATGTTGGGTGGGATGCTGAGTCATCTCACCATACAATCCCAGTAAAAACTGGATCACTGACATAATATCGACAACAAAAATATCGAATATACAAAATATCGGCGTCATAATATCGACTACAATTATATCGACTACCAATACTTATTTATGAAAATACAAAAATATTGAGTACACAATATCGTATATAAAAAATATCGTACACCACAATATCGAAATGCAAAATATTGTTACATTAAATATCGTTTAAATTTAAATAACATACAAAATAACAAAAATATCGAATACCAAAATATAGACATCAATATTATCGAATTTTTAAAAATATCGACTATAGAAAAACTGCTCAATTAAATATATCTTTAGTACCAAATATAAATTCACATTATAAAACAATATAAAACACTTAAACAACATAATAAAATATTTTGCAAACACAATATATAAAACTACATTTTTTCTCTAAACAAACAATTACAGTAATAAAATAAAAGCTGTAAAATATATAATGCTTGCATCATTTCACATTAAAAACAATGTTTAAAATATTTTAAAAAAGCAAAACGAAAAAATAATTACTTTCTACTAACAGTTTCTTAATTAGCGTTTCCCTTATATAGAAACAAACAGCCAAAACAATAAAAACAATTAACTTCAACCAATCAAATACTCACATTTTAAAATACACCAATAACATAAAGCAACCAATTAAATTAACACTATATAAACATCAAATATATACATCTCTTTTACACTTCTAACCTACAATAAAGAAGAAGGTGAAACTCTGCCCAACTGTTTCCTGAAAGAAAACTTTCATTACTGAAGAAATCTTTAAAACTGCACTAAGTAAGTAAAACTGTATTTAAAATATAACAATACTACTACCCTTCAACAATAATTATTTCTGAGACCTAATTTACAATTCTTTCATTCCTTACATTTATATCAGCTCTACAGATATCTTACAAAGCCAGAAAAATATTTTCAAAATCCTCACCAATAAAAGAACAATAAATGTAAGTATATTATATTTTTGCCAAACCTACCTAAAAATATTTTTCAAACGTTATTCACTAATATATAGTTTCTTTTTTATCTATCTCCTCTGCAGCCAACAGCAAAAGCTTCCAAAATAATTCTACAACCACTAACCAACTAAATACAATTAAAAAGTAAGGGGCCCATTAGGATGGCGGGCGGAAGCACTACCGCCGTGCTGGCAGATGCAAAAACCACCAGTTACCGTCGGCACGCAGCAGTCCACACGCCCGCCCGATTACGATGCGAAAAGTCAGCCAAACACCGCCGGCAAGCCAGCGACACCGTCCGCCATCAAAGTGCGCCCGTACACGTAGCGGCGCAGCCCAATTGACACACACCGTCCGACGAAACCCCTCCCGCCTGGCGTACAAATTACGATGCCGCAAACAAACTGATCCCACGGCTAAGAGACACCGTACGTCAAACCGAACCGGTAACACGAACGCCGAGCACGGACACCGAAGAAGCGGCACCCCGAGCATGAATCCAGCACTGCAGGCCCTCCCTATGCTCTATCTGATGCACCACCAAGGACGCAACGTACCGCGAAGACGCAGGTAGGCACACACACAACAAGTGCACGCAAAAGCGCACACAGTGCAAGGGCGGAAAAAGCGGACAACCCCCACCCCGCGTGTACACGACACATCTACCATAGCATCCACATATGACACACAGGCCAAATTGTAACATCTCGTAACACATGTGTACACACCACCTGGGACTAGGAACCAACGACCCCGTCACGGCCCCAAAGCGGCGATGACGCTGCCACACATGCGCACAACGCAGAGGCCAACCGCAGCGCCATGCATGCGTCGCACACAGACACAGGGACACAACCAAGCAGCACACACACCAGCCCCACCCCGAACGCACATGACACGTGACAGGCCTGCCACAGACATGTCCCCAACGCCCAATTCACGGTCAACACCCAACGTCACACAACCGACGCACACATGTCAGTGAAGTAACGCAACAGCAGGACACACCCCAGTGTAACAAACATGGCGAAGCACACAGCGGCGGCAACACCAACTAGGAGAAGCAGGGCCCCTTCGGGAAGAGGAACGCCAGTACCACACTGAAACACCCATACCACCCTGCACACATGAACAAGACATACAAAACGGAACACCAAAGAGCCCGGGGACCGACAACAGGTGGCCCAAGAATAACATTCACACACAAGGCCCAACGCAGAGCGGAAAGGCAGCCTGCCGCCCACACAAGGGAGAGCAGACAGCACTGAATGACCTTCCATTCCAACTCCGAAACCACAGCCCTACGAAAGAAGCCGGTGAATACAGCCATTGTCCAATAAAAGACCAACACAGGCATGCAGAGGAGACCGACCACAGGGCAGATAGCGCATATCACAGAAGAACACTACGGACGGGAAAGAAAAAAGAAAACACTCCCCCATGTCGGCCCCATGCAAGTTATCTGGAAGGAGTCACACATCACTGTGTTTGAACTGTCTGAGAAGCATGTGGGATGAGGGCCCGTGTCCTCCGCACAAGCCAACAGAACACAAGTCCTGTCTCCCTACGAATACACAGAGCTCACAGCAACCTCGGAGCGTGCACATTGCAGACTGCACACACAGCCGGAGCACGCCACCACAACGCACCGCTGCAAAATGGCACTCCCAACACACCTACCCAACTACGCCGGACAGGTCAAGCTGTACAAAACCAACCTGATACATATATTGGGATGCGAACTCCTGTCCCTGCTGAACGTAAGTTACCGACTAACTTACCGCATCACATTGTTCAGCTGCGTCATACCCGTCTTCTACTGTCGGAGGTGTCCCTACCAGCATCCCGTGGAGATGTGTCTCTCCAACCCGGCATGTCTAAAGGCGGACCTGCTACCACTACTCCTCCTCTGGACGCACACGACAGGGCCTGCTCTGCCTATGGGGGCATGGCGTATGTGGCCAACATCGGACCCGCACTGAAATGGGACCACTGTGCCTCCACACGACGGATCATCGAGCACAGCTACATCGAATGTCACCCAGCATGCCCCATCATGGTCCTCCAAGGGACAACTTACGAACAACACCTTGACAGCCACCATCCGCTACATTGGCTGGCAAACATGTACACCACCAATGAAATGAATGCCCTGCTGGACGGCATCGCATACCTGACAACCTGTAAATTCGTCGGACCCCAACGCAGGTTCCCCAATTGACCTATGATGTCCAACCCCGCACCCATGCTTAGCTTCCGCACGGACTGGCCATTCACCACCACAACAGCCATACCAAACGACCGGCAACAATTACCACACCATCAACGACATCGCCATGACATCGGATATGACCGGGACATGCACACTGTTCCCCATCACATCAAGGAACACCGCATGCATCGTGGGAGGCAGTGGCATGGGGTCTGTGTATCGCACCCACATGGACGGAACTGCACGAACAACCAGGACACGACATGGATCCAGCGCCCATGGACACACACACCGCTCAGTGGACATGAATAGGTCGCCTGGAGTCTGTGGGTGCTGCACCCTCCCACCCCCGCCCCGGGAATCCCATACCAGGACCTTTGCATGCACGACAAGTGCATACAACAACAACACGACCCCAGTGACTGTGACATGTCCAGTAACCACCACATTGCAACAACAAGTGGCACGCCGCTGCATGCACGCAAGCACATGCCCTGATGTCATCTCACATGCACGCGTGCATGAGGAACAACCGCAGCAAACCTGTCACATGGAACTGAGATGGACTGTGCCCATGATGCCAAGCGGTCTGGTAGGCTACTTGTATACCGTCTGTGTCAAAGTCCGCAGCTCCGCAGCTATACGTAAATGTACATTAGCACAGCCTTGGCCAAGCAGATGTAACTCTGAAGCCCACATCCCACATGCAACAGCTAATCACATGTAACCCTACACCCTATCCCATTTGTAATCATGCTCAGTATATCCTCAACATGTATTCCGCTGCCAGTAGTGTCCACTATACTGCATCACAGAGGACAGAAGACTCAATATAATGTTTGAAACCAAAACTGTCTCCGCTGACTCATTTCACAAGTACGAATGAGAGAGGATGAGAGTATGTGAAGTACACGGCAGTCGTGACATGACCATGTAGTCCACTGGCATTGGATGTCAACGCAAATGAGTAGCACAACTGTGGAAGACACACATGTGTCGTGTGAAGTCGTATGGACGCAGTGCTCAGGTGGGTGGGTGTGACGGGTAGATGCGCACATGCCAAGTTGGAGCACGCCGTGTTGGGAGGGGTCATGAACAGTACACCACCGCTTCCCTGGGCATTGTGAGAGGACACCTGTCGGGGGAAGTGAACACGTGTGTGCACAGCAGCCGGGCACACGAACAATGCGGTACCAGGCGCACACGTCAGCCCACCCTCCGTGGACAAGCTGGATCCTGTTGTGCGACCGCCATGCCCCTTGACAAGGCACACACAGCCCCAGTCGACCAGGTGTAACCCCAACATAGTCAATCCGCACAGGCGATACAGGGCACGGGATGGCAGTGGAGCATGGTGTGTGAGAGGTCTCCTCGCGCTCCTCCTGGTCATATCACGCAGGCAATAGAACCTCAACGTGTAGCATGGCACAAGTCAAATGGAAGTGTAGGGGGACGCACCACAGCACGAGCAGCACTGACGTCACGGGAGGTGGCTCGCACCATCCCATCCATTGCCCATTATACCAACCACGCCACATGCCATTGCGACTAAGTGCAAGCGCGTGCGCCACCACCCCGAGCCCTCCCCAGAGAGGCCAAAGAGTGAATGTGTGGGCCATCACCTACAGACGGACGCGGCCTGGCCGCAAGGGCAGCCACAGCCACTGGGTGTCGCAGGTGGCGGATCCGGAAGGCGAAGACTGTGATGCATAGTCCATGCAGGCCGGGTCTCCATTTGGGGCACCACGCAGGTGGATGGCGTCCCGCCACACATCATACCCTGAGACAGCCCACTCGTGCAACTGGACCCACACATACACTCCTTGCCCTCTCTGGTGCGAGCTTGGGGCTGCCTGTGCAAGCGCTAGCTTCGCAGGTGCACATGCATATTGGGGGAGCGAGGGAGGACATGAGGGCTGGGGCGAAGATGACTGTATCACTGTCAGTGAGTACAAGGGATGACCCAGATGTGGACAGGAAGAGACGTGTCCCGTGTGTACTGCAACTAGTCGCCAAACCAACTACCCCCCATGTCCGGAATGTAAGCCCGCACCTAGGCCCGCCCATCCGCCACATCGAATATACCACCAGCACAACAACCTTCCCATTCGAAACACTGACTGGGGGTGGCGACCAGTGAACAATCATGTGTAGCCTACCCACGCGTACATGTGGGCCCTCCATGATCCATGTCACCTGCGGCAAAGTCATGACATGCGCAATGAGGGAAGTGAGGAGAGCTGTCCGCCCCACGCACAGAAGGTGCATCAGCTCCACAGACCCAGCAGCGAGTCCAGCAGGGGTCACATGTGCAGGGGCAGCTGTGCCTGGTGTGAAGGCACATGCATATAGACAGCACATCGACCAATGTGTAGTCTGCCCACATCTACAGTCCATCATCATGCGGACATAGGAATTGAACACAGGGCAACACATCTGAGTGGGTGCACCCACCGTGACCAACAATGCGCAATCATCGACGTACCCGCCCTGTGCATGGCCCCCCACCCAACGGAGGCACATCCAGTGCCACCATCCCACACACACAAGCCTTCCACGGAACATGCTGTGTCCAATGGTCAGTACAGAGTCAGCGCCCATCTGGTGGATCCTGAACAGGAGACACATGCACACACATGCCAGCTCCCACTATGTACGTCTGCCACCTGGCACGTGCAATGTAACCTCTCACCTGTGACGTGTGTCTGCAAGCACACAGCCGTCTTGGCATGGGGCTGTCAATGTGGACACCTGTCAATGTTTCGGGAGGTGTGATCCGTACAGTGCTGTACATAGGGTGCAGTGCTGACACCTACTACTGTCTCATATCCCCTCGTGCCACAGGTCCCACTTGTTTTGGCCGCTCAGCCTGTGCCCACATCGTCGTCGTCGTGTGCCATACTCATCCAGCCTCGGAAGCAGTGCCATGCTCAGCAGACATTCATGTTGCCGTGGCGTTGCCGCTTGACGAATATGCAGTCAGTCCCCATCAGCACGCCCCGCAAGTCATTGGGGCCTAGATCCCCATGTGCATGCTCATGGCAGTGGTTTGCATCACTAGCCATTGCCATTGGTGGGAGACCTGTGTAAGTGTATTGTGGCCGTGCCGTCCCTGCTTGACAGCTGGGCTGTGACTCATGTGCTTGCTCAGTCATGTCAGTGATGTGAATGCGAAATTGCTATGTGTTGTGTTGCTTTGACATGTGTCCACTGCCATCTTCCCTAGGCGGAGACCGAACATTGACCGCCCATACCAATTGCTGGCGGACATGGAGGATACTGAGGTCATAAGGAAGTTTCGGCTGGACAGGCCAACCCTGCATCGACTGTGTGCCATGTTGGAACCCCATCTCCGTCCCCGCAGGGTGTATCCGACAGCATTCACCCCCACGGCTAAGGTGATGGCCGCCATGCATTTCTTCGCCACTGGGTCATTCCAGCACACTGTGGGCAGTGGAGGAGGGATGTCCCAGCCCATGTTCAGCAAGGTGCTGAGGGATGTACTGGCAGCCATGATGCTGTACCGAAACAGGTACATCAGATTCCCCAGGGCTCGTGAATTGGCGGCAGTGAAGGGTGCATTCTATGCCCTTGGCAGGATCCCACACGTCGTTGGTGCCATTGATTGCACACATGTTGGCCTTGTTCCACCACAGGCCACTGAGCACCTGTACCGCAACAGGAAGCACACGCACTCCCTGAATGTGCAAGTGGTGTGCCTTGCGGACATGGTGATAACCCACGTGTGTGCAAAGTTCCCAGGCTCGGCCCATGACGCACACGTAATGCGCAACAGCATCTTGCCACGACTGATGCCCAATCTGCAACAGGATCGTGGCTGTATTGTCGGTGAGTATGTGGAATGGTGTAGCGTGCTGGCTGTGCGATGCTGTCCCCTGTCCAGTTGGAATAGCAACGGTTCTCTGTGTCCCTCACACCCAGGTGACTCTGCGTACCCGAATGGGGCATGGCTGCTCAGTCCATTGAGGAATCCTCGCACCCCAGCAGACGATCGCTACAATGAGGCACATGGGAGGACCAGACGTGTGGTCGAGCGTACCTTTGGCCTCCTCAAGTCCAGGTTCAGGTGCCTGGACCGCACCGGGGTGCGCTGGCGTACTCCCCACAGAAGGTGTGCCAGATAGTGGTGGCGTGCTGCATGCTGCACAATCTGGCCATTCGGAAGCAGATCCCCCTCATTGTGGATGACGGAGATCAACCAGGGCCCCAGCCCGCAGACCAGGACAGCTCGAGTGAGGAGGACAGCGGAGAGGAGGAAGCTGGGAATGTGCGCCAGCAGCTCATCGCCCGCTACTTCACTTGACGGTGAGTGTCCATGTACGACGGCTGATGTGTCTGTATTTGTGCAGGTGTGTGTGTGCTGTGTCAGGGTGGCCTTTTGTTCACTGCGTGCTGTGTGTCAATGCTCCATGCCCAGGTTAGTATGCCACTGATGGTGGCTGTGGCATTGTGCCCTATTGCTCTGTGCGATGTGTGTACATTGCTTGTAGTTGTTGACATGTACTGTGTGATGGGTGTGTGACACACTCATTGAATGTGCTCCTGTTCTGTCTCCCACCCCTAGGTCCCTACAGGCCCTCCGGTTCCATTGCCATGCCACGCATCAGGTGCCGTTCCGCTCAAGGTGGCCGTTGTATTCCGTACAATTAAAACACAGGGCACAGACAGCAGTTTGTGGAAGAGGTGCATTTATTTCAAACTGTGACATGTGATTGTGTGTAAGGTGATGACAAAAGTGGTGCGTGCAGTGACAATGAGCTGTCGGTCATGGCTGCGAGATGCTCAGGGTGTACCCACTGGTCCTGTGTCCATAGTCCAACACACACATGCCATCCAGATGGCTGTGTGGAGTGGGATCGTAGTCCAAGTCAATGCAGTGGGTGGTCAATGAAGGCTGGCTGGCTGCCTCACTTGCGTTTGGAGCGTGCGAAGTCCTCCCGGGAGATCTGTTTCCACTTCGGACGGCCCCTTCCACGTTTGCGAGGGGGTGCCTGCTTGCGACCTGCTGGTGGTTGAGGTGTGCTCACTGGCTGTGGACGCAGGGGAACTGGACACTGCTGCTCCACCCTGCGCCCCGGCAGGTGGTGGCGGAGGGGAGCTGCTGTCCCTGGCTGTGACCTCACCGCCACCACCAGCTGGCCCATGAGGTCCACGAGTTGGCCCATACGGGCGTCCATGGATCTCAGCACCCCCAGCACCTCACGCGTGTCTGTAGCAGACCTGGCCCATTGTCCTTGGGCCTCTTCATAGGCCCCAAGGACTCTGGCCATTTGAGGCAGGGCATGGCTCCCAGGGGAGACTGGCGTTTCCCTGACCCTCCTCCTCCGACCAGTCCTGCTGCCACCGGCCTGCCCACTAGCCACATTGCTCACCACGGTCCTCGCCCTGGCTCCCAGGGTGGATCCAGTCATCCGGGCCACCACCTGCGCTGGGGCTGGGGCCAGCGAAGACGTGGTGGCGGTTGCGGCAGTGGTAGTGGCCGCAATGACCGTGGGTGTGGCCGCAATGACCGTGGGTGTGGCCGCAATGACCGTGGGTGTGGCCGCAATGACCATGGGTGTGGCCGCAACGACTGTGGCAGCAGGGGGCTGGGAATGTTCAGCAGCCCTGGATGATGGGTTGGTGGGTAGGAGGGGTCCTGGGGAGCGGCTGGGCCCTGCCACACTAGATGGGCCTGCTTGGTGGTCCGTGTCCGAAGAGGAGGACAGATCCTCCACATCCGTGTGTCCTCGTTGGGGGCTTGTAGGCTGGCTGTGCTGGCTGCTGTCTCCATCCCCAGCATCCAGCAGTTCGTCACCTTTGGAGAGAATGAGATTTGTTATTGTGTTGCACCTGGCGAAGTCTGTATTGGTTGTCTGACATTCTCCGTTCGTGCACTCTCGTGCACGTGTGTCCCGGAGGCGGGTGTGTGGCTGTACAATCTGTTGTTGTGTGTGCTTGGCAATGGGACTGTGTGCTGTGCACATGTGGCATGGGACGGATTGGCTATGCCGATGGGTGTGTTGCTGTGCTCCTACTTATTGTGACTCTGGTGTATGCGGGCTCCAGGCCCATCCTGGGTCTGGTTTGTACTTTGCTTTTGGGGTGCATATGGAACGCTTAGGAACGCATATGGCAACATGGGGGTCATGCCCCAGAAACGCATTTGGGATGGAATATGCTTTTGGGCTACATGCTGTGAGCCATGGGTGCCGAACATGACATGTGTTGTGGCAGCATGACAGTGCATGGTCTGAGGTGTGTGCATGCCTGACATACCCTGCATATTTGCTGTCTGTTGTGATTACTGGACATGGCATTGGACGCATCGTTATGAGTGTGTGATGGTTGTGTGCCACCCGACGTATTGCAGTTGTCCCATCTCCTTGGTGTGCGTGCTGCCCTGTGCCATGTGCATCACTGCAGTGCTCGGGGGTGTGGCCCATGTTGTGTGTTGTTGCTCACAGTGTGGCGTGCGCTTCATTGACTTCTGGCACATGGTTGGTCATGGGCATGTATCTTAGCGTGACTGCTGTATGTGTGGCAGCTGTTCGGATGACATACCTTTCATGAGACTGGGGCTGACGGATGGGATGGATGGTATGTTGTATGTGCATGGTGTGTCTGTGTGTTTGATGGGTTCAGTGGTGTTCGTGTGCATTTATGTTGTTCCGCTCTGTTGCGTCTAGTGTTGTTTGTCTTACATAGGCGTAGTTGTGGGGTGTGTGGTTGACAGGCAGTAGGGGCTACATGGACAGGACTTCAATGGTGTTTCGGTTGTGTGTGATGGGTTGCACAGTGGCTGCTGTGTGGTACTATATTCAGTGTGGCTTGTGCATGCAGACGTGGCTCCTTGGGTGTTGCTGTGTCTGTGATGGGTCATGTGGGGTGTGAGTCTGTGGTTCATGTCCGTGTGCACATTGTTCACTTGTTCGTGACAGTGGGCGGTGCTGCGTGTTCGACTGCTACGTGACATGTCCCATGTGTTGGTCGTGTTACGGTCCTCATGCCTCCAGTAATCCAGCCCTGTCCAGTTTCCCACCTGCAGGTTGTTCGGGCGTGCACTGTACTGGATGCCACATGGTTCTAAGCGGGGGGTGCTCCATGTTGCAGGTCTGTGGGGGTGGGGGCGGTGTTGTGGTGATGGCTGGACACCCACTGACACCGATTGTTGTGGACCGTGATGTCTACCTTTCGGCTGTCGGTGTGCACTGCGGTGGCTGACACGTGGGTGTGGGGTGTGGGGGATGCTCCTCCTTGCTGTGGGACTAGGGGCCTGGTGTGTGTTGTACTTGAGCTGTCCACCCTCCCACCCACTGCACTTTGTGTTCCTGCCACTTACCTGTTACTTGTCGGTTAGTGCAGCTATGGCGGACACATGGGTGTGGTGGGTGCTCATTGTGGTGCTTCTGGCATACTTGGGGACCTGATGGTGGTTACGTGGCTGGCTGAGTGTACACATGCCCCCACGTATCTTACAGTTGTTAGGTTTGGGCTGTGTGTGGTGGTGTCTGTTGCATGTGTGTGTGATGTGTTGTGTATTGTGTGCTGGACATGGGGGTGTTTGTCCCTGGGAGCTGTGGCATGGTGGTAGTGCATGTGAGTACATAGCGGTGTGCTGGTATACATTAGTTTGTACTTACCAGCCTCCACTCCCCTGGTAATCCGGTGAGGATCTCCGGATGTATGATGACTCGCACCTTCTCCTCCCACGCTTTGAAGGTCTTGAAAAGCGCGGGATTCCCTCCGCCAGTGACGGCAGCCAGCTCTCTGTTTTTGCTCTCCTTCTTCTTGACCAGGCTCTTGACGTCATTCCACCGTTTGTTGATTTCAACTCTGTTCCTGGGCAGGGTCCCGACTGCATTGACCTGGTCTACGATCCGGTTCCACATTCTCTTTCTGGTGGCTAGTGGTGTGTGCTGGACCAGGTTCCCATTGATTTGTGGGTGCACCTTGATGATCTCGTCGACCATGACCGTCAGCTCAATGGGCGTGAACTTGGGCATTCTTTGTGGTGCCATGGTGTTTGTGGTGCTGGTGCGGTGTGTGTTGTGTAATGTGCAGGGGGTTTGTGGTGCCGGTGTTTGGTGGTGGTGGTGGTGGTGGTTTGTGATGTGTGCGTTTCTGTGGTGTGCTGCTGTCCTTGCTGTGTCACTGTGTCCTCTCCTCTCCTCTCTGGTTTGCAATGTTGCAAGGGGTTGTGGTCTGTGGGAGTGCTGCTTTTGTACTTACCTATGTGGGTGTGTCCTCATGGTCTGTTGTTTTCAGGTGTGTTGTGTCTGGTGTTCTGGCCTTTGTAGTTTTTGTTTGTCCAGGGGGTGTTTTCGGGATGTGTACTGTGCTTGTGTATTTGTGCGTGCCTTGCTGTGTGGACTTGTTGGCCATGTTGTGTGCGATTGTTTTTGTCAGCGGATGGTTTCTGTGCAGGGACGTGGGCGCCATGGCTTCTGCCGTGTCAATTCTCATCGGCGTTGTTTGCGCTGGCGGGCGGTATATTTGTAGTTTACCCGCGCTCATGGCGGTGCGATCGTAATTTCACGTGCGGTGTGTCGGCCATGAGGGCGGGCGGTTTTGTGTTGTCGTGCGTGTTTCTGTCCGTGGCGGGCGGTTTGACTCCGACTCGGACGAGGGCGGGCGGTATCTTGTGTGATTTTTCCGCCGATGGCGGTTTTCGGTTTGTGTCATCGTAATGGCGTGGTCGGTGTTCAGACGGTGTGTGCAGGCGGATTTTTGCCGCTTTCATGTGTGGCGGATTTTTTTACGCCGGGTATCGTAATGGGCCTTTAAGTATATAATTTTCAATTATTAAACAACCTTAAATACCTACCCAAATAACCCTTTTCCCCTAAAATCCCTATCATCTACAAACAATATAATCAAATTATTAATATGTTTGTTTTCTCTTCTCAACAGAAATTACATCAAGAAAATAGAAAATAAAGCTTGAAATCATTTCCTGGACAATTTTATTTACATCAAACTAAACATTGTAAGTATATTCACTGAAATGTAACTGTATTTAATAAACATGTGGTATTTATTATATAAAAAATTTGTTTTTTTAATTTTCCCTAGCATAAAACAAAACAACATGACTGAAGGTGCAGAATTTGTAATGTCACAAAAAAATAAAATGCTATTATGTTATATGGGGTATGTGTATACACAGGAGAAACAAACTGGCCTTAAAGTGTTTTGGAAGTGTATTGTATTGTATTGTATTGTATTGCGTTTTTATATAGCGCTACTGTCACCCTACGGGTATCCAGGCGCTGTCACATAACAGAGGAATTCATCAATCTACAGAGTATCACACCTTTAAGGAATGATGTTGGCATTCCTAGGGAAAAGCCATGTTTTCAGATTCCTTCTGAAACATAACAGAGTGTCGGCTTGTCTGATCTCTTGTGGGAGTTCGTTCCACAAACGAGATGTCGCATTACTGAAAGCTCTTCCTCCCATCCTAGATGTTTTGAATCTGTTGGTATTAACTAAATGAGCACCAGAGGATCGAAGGGATCTGGTTGGTTTATACCACGTAAATCTATCCTGCATAGGAAGTGGACCAAGGCCATGTACCGCTTTATATACTATACATAGGGATTTAAAACTCACTCTTTCCTTAACTGGCAGCCAGTGTAATTCAGTTAGAGCCAGCGTAGTGGAAGCCCTATGTTGTCTTCCTAACGCCAACTTGGCTGCCATAGACTGGACGCTCTGCAACCCCTGCAGGATATATTGTGGGGCTCTAAGTATAGGGAGTTGCAGTAGTCCAGTGTAGCAAATACTACTCTAACAAATGCTATGGAAGAGCTACTACTCATGAAACTACTGTTCTTTCTGTAAAAGAACATAATCACCCCCCAAACATAACAGAGATTGAGGTTAGAGATGCTCTTGAAAGTATAAAAGAAGCAAGCACTAGTACTGATAAACCAACTACCCAAATACTAAAAGAGCAACTATTAAAAGTACCTCAACATGCATCAGGACAATTACCGTCCATAGCTTCTTTAAAAAGAACTATTGCCAGACAAAAAAAGCAACTACAAGTACTATACCTGCCCCTAAAACATTTGCAGAAGTAGTTATTCCACCAGAATTAAGCATTACTCACACTAAAGAACCATTTATATTTTTTGATAACAAATGCCCAGATAAAAGAATAATTATGTTTGCTACTGCAAACAATTTACTTAAATTACAGCAATGTGACATCTGGATGATGGATGGAACTTTCAAAGTCTGTCCAAAACCATTTTACCAGCTGTACACAGTGCATGGATTGTACCAACATTCTAATATTCCATTCATCTATGCCCTATTACCAAATAAACAGCAAACTACCTACATAGATATACTCACTAAAATAAAAGAAGAAAGCAATAATTATTTTCCTTCAAAAATAATTATTGATTTTGAAATAGCCATGATAAATGCTATACTAAAAATTATCCACACACAGCAATACAGGGTTGCTATTATCATTTTAACCAGAGTCTCTGGAGACATCTACAAAAATCAACCCTTAGGGGCCGATTCCGATTTCCGGCCGGAAGGGCACCGAACGATGGCCGGAGCCCTTCCGACCGAATCGGAACGTGCCGGCCGGATTCCTTCCGACCGAGCCATTCCGATGGGCTCGGTCGGAAAGGAATCCGACTTCGGATTTCCGGATGGCTTCCGACAGGCTCGGAGAGCCCGTCCGCCGTCCGGAAATCCTTCAGTACTCCCCCGGCCGCCTCTTCACGACAGAGGGAGTACGATGGCAGTCTTTCACTGCCTTTTCGTGCCGGTCTTTCCGGCACGAAAAGGCAGTCGGAAACTGTCTTTGGGGGCCCCCAGTAGGGCCCCCATGGGGGCCTGGGGGCACCTATGGTGCCCCTCTGTTGATCCCTGCACCCGGTGGCAGGCACCTTGGGGTGCCGGCCACAGGAGTGCAGGGATGAACTGCACCCCTGCTTTCCACAATGCAAGCATGCATTCCGCTCGGAATGCATGCTCCCATTGTGAAGTATGACGAGTGCGACCGAACAGGGTTCGGTCGCATCGTACTTGCAGGGCCGTAACCGACGACAGCAGGTCGGTCGGTTACAGCTCCTGACCGATGTCGGACGGACCTGAGTCTGTCCGACATCGGAATCGGCCCCTAAGTGTACAATATGCTACAGACAGTACTTTCGCCTACCAAATTAAAAAGCTAATAGCACTAGCATATTATTATTATTATTATTATTAATTAGCATTTATAGAGCGCATGGCAACCCAAAGGCATCCCAGCGCTGGCGGCAATTAGGGCTAATAAGGGAAGGCTAGCAGGTACTCTTCTGGAATAGCCATGTTTTAAGACCCTTCCGGAAAGAGAGGTGGGTAGTTTCATGGCGGAGATTAAGAGGGAGGGAGTTCCACAGTCCAGCTATGTTATATGAAAAGGAGCGGCCTCCACTCCGCTGCCTGTTGATTTTAGGAGTACAGGCTAGATTTAAATTCTCCCGAGCGAAGAGATTTCCTGGGGAGGTAGGCGGTGATCAAATGCTGATTGATTCTGGGGCCTGTGCCCATAAGGGTCTTATGAGCAGTACATAAGGCTTTAAAGGAGATTCTTTCCTTTATTGGTAGCCAGTGAAGGGCTTTCAGACTGGGGCTAGCTGACTGCCTGCTACTGCAGCCTGTCAGAAGTCGTGCTGCGCAGTTCTGGGCCACCTGGAGTTTCCTTAGGGTGGACTTTGGGGCTCCCAGATACAATGAATTACAGTAGTCCAGCCGCGAAAGAATCAGGGCCTGGACTACTATTTTCTTCGCTTCAGTGGGTAATAGGGGGAGGACCTTCCGTAGTTTCCTAAGGATGCCGTGACACTGCCACTGCCTGCTGGTCAAATTTAAGTGAGTCATCCAGCCACAGCCAGTAACTGATTTAGCAGAGCACTACAATATTCTAATAGAGAGCCCCTATTACAAAAGGAACGAAGACAAAATAAGCCCACTACTAGACTACTTTGAGGACACCTGGGTGGGAAGACTGCATAGATCAGGGCATAGAAGGCAACCTAAGTTCCATATTCCTTGGTGGAACGTGTACCTAAGGGGCTCATTACGATGGCGGGCGGAAGCACAACCGCCGTGCTGGCGGATGCAAAAACCACCAGTTACCGCCGGCACGCAGCAGTCCACACGCCCGTCCAATTACGATGCGTAAAGTAGGCCAAACACCGCCGGCAAGCCAGCAACACCGTCCGCCATCAAAGTGCGCCCGTACACGTAGCGGCGCAGCACAACTGACACACACCGTCCGACGAAACACGTCCCGCCCGGCGTATAAATTACGATGCCGCAAACAAACGGCTCCCACGGCTAAGAGACACCGCACGTGAAAGAGAGGCGGTAACACGGACGCAGAGCACGGAAAACGAAGAAGCGGCATCCAGAGCATGAATCCAGCACTGCAGGCCCTCCCCATGCTTCTGCTGATGCACCACCAAGGACGCAACGTACCGCGGGAGACGCAGGTAGGCACACAC